>JBBPTT010000918.1:0-14693 GCA_038094175.1 Boletellus aff. lepidospora
GCAAATGTCCATGCCGCTCGGTCCAGTACCCCCCAGGTCCAGAGCACGTCCACGACAATCTTTGGTGGTGGCGTCAAGGATCCATCTGGTAGAACAGCCGAGTATTTCGTGCGTCTCACGCACACTCGTCTCTCCCTTCCTGAGACATCCACCATAACAGTCCATGGACGATCAATGTCCTGTGTGCAAGTCCGACCGATATCTCAACCCAAAGCTGCGCTTGCTCGTGAGCGCGTGTTATCATAAAATGTACCTGTAACCGCGCGCACCCTGTATCCGCAACTCAACCCCGTCGCATCCAGGTGTGAATCATGCATCGATCGGCTGTTCACCCTTGGTCCCGCTCCGTGCCCAATATGTCAAAAGATCCTCCGCAAGCTCGCATTTTCCCCACAGACGTTCGAGGATCTCACTGTCGAAAAGGAAGTCGCGGTACGGAAGCGTATAGCAAAAGAGTGTGTCCACCCGTCTTACACCTCCCGACTGTCCCCGTGATTCCACTTCTAGCTTTAATAAACGCCGTGAAGACTTCCCCGACATTCGCTCGTACAACGACTACCTCGAGGAAGTCGAGGATATAAGTAAGCCCACGTGTATTGGATCGTATCCGAATCTCGCCCTTCAACTTGAATGCAGCATTCAATCTCATCAACGACATCGACATCGTGGAGACTGAAGCTAGAGTAGAGAGGTACCGCAAGGAGAACGCATCATCGATCGAACTCAACGTACGACGAGAGGAAGAATACGTCCAAACTTTAAAAGAGCAGGAAGAACAAGATCGATTGGAAAGAGAACAGCGTGCACTCGAAGCCCGAAAGGAAGAGGAACTGGAACGCGAGGAGAAGGAAAAAGACCGGCGAGAAATCATTAATCGACTAGAGACAAGCACCAAAGATGCTTCTAGGATTATCGCAAAATCCCGCGCCGAGGCAAAGAAACGGCTGTCTGCTCGCACTGCCGCCACTACTTTGGCAAAGAGCAGCGCACAGCTCCTACGCTCACGTGCGGTTCAGAGCACCACCGTCCCTGACGTGCCACACGTCCCCCTGCAAGACGATTGGTATGCATACGAGGATATGTATTCCCTTCGAGACAACTACGACGACCTCTATAGTGAAGCAGTGCGAGAGGACCGAGAAGGCATCATGCGGGCAGGGGGATACGTCGTGCGGGAAGCCTGGGACAGGGCCGTGAGGTCGGCGGTCACTGCGCTATTCTTGCCTCTCCCTTCAGGAATTTCCCAATCGAGTGTTACTCCTGAACCGTGTCAGAGCATCGTAGCTTCCACATGATGTAGATTCAGATTCACGAAATTTAGACTTTCTATTCCATATTATCTCTCTCTGAGGTAATTGGCATTGTTCCGATTCAATATGTGGGGAATATACAATGAGATTGAACTAACATTCAACGAGAACAACTTTGCGATCATTTTGCTCCAGATCTGACAGCGGATCACCCATGGTAAAGTGAAGAAGCTGGTATTCCTGCTTCTTCCTGAAATCATGACCGGGCTCAGTGATTGGATCATGTAGCAGAAGGCGAACACACTTATGCTTCGTTAGTCTGAATGCTGTGATAACCTTGTCTGGATTCAGCGCGGACTTGAGAGCTACAGTTCGGCGTGCATCATCCACTTCTTCATCGTCCGAGTCAGGTACGCTCACTACTCCGCCGTCGGGGCCCTCGCCTGTGCGCGATCGCTTCCTGGGGACGGGGGATTTTGACTGTTCACGGTGCTTGCTTTTGCCCAGTGGAAAGGGTGACGACGACTCCCAACCTGCATTAGTCCGCGCATTAAGAGCAGCTTGGCGAACATCGTTGGGAATTTTGCTGTTTAGTTATATCAATCGCCAGCGAATTGTAAACGCCTACATTACATTACCTTGAAGGATCTAGCACAAAGAGATTGAACTTGTCGTTTTTTGTAAGTTCATATCCCACGATTGTCACAGAGTGACCGTCAAACTGCATTATCACAGGCATCTTACGGGTGGCCATAACGGGTGATGTGTTGAGGAGTATCTTGTGGACATCTCCATCGTGCTTTTCGGTGAAGTAGTTGACAACCCACTCTATCAACGTATCAAACCCTGCGGGACCAAGATGAGTGATGTGGATCCACGAGATGAAACGGTGAACCTTTGGGAGATTTTTGAATGTCAAAATCCACCAGAATGCAACTAGATCAAAGTTCGCTCAGTTGTTATCCTATTCCGCCCCAAGTCAACACGAATCTTACGGGATTCTACGAGATGTGAAAGCGACATAGAGCTCTGGTGATCTGTTTCAGGAACTAACGTCTAATTGTGTTCACCAGACATTACCTGCGGTTCCAATTCTCTTGTTAGTGCCCACCAGGTTACGACCGAGCTCACTAGCACCGAGCTCATCATATCCTACCATGTCAAGTCAGTACCAAATTGAATTTTCATATCGGTGTGATGTTACCGTTTTTCCAAGCGTCCTCTATCCAGTGCTGTAGATTCCGTACACCAGGGGGTGACGGAGAATCGAGGTGAGGAAAATAGACAGTCTGAAATTGTTGATCCATGAGCGCGGCACACGTCATCAGGAAGTTGCGATATCTGGCGACATAGTGGTCAGACCAAGCCTCACGTCAGATAAGAGAGATCACGTGCCCGCAACCCCAGTTCGTGTCAAAGGATTCGCGATAGATGTGAGGTGTTCGCTCATAACACAACACGGCACGTTGAATGCTACCTTTCCTGTGGGACTGTTTCAGCGCCTCCTTCAAAACCGAAAGGACACCTAAGGAGCGTGGGCTTTTCAGGGACTAATTTCAACCATACCGCAAGATGCCTTACCGGGCGTGTAGTTATGAGGTGGCTCTTCTGCCTGTGTGGGATACCAGAAAACATCCTCGGCGACATTCTTCGTGTTCTTCCCGGGCCTCATCGGTGGTGTCTTCTGCCGGGAGGATCCAGCCAGGGACAAGCGTTTCGGTTTTCCGCGTCTGGCACGGGCTACAAACGTGTCAGCATCGAGTGAAGAGGACGACCGGGACTCACGCACTGGTCGGCCGGCCAGAATCGTGCCGGTTATAATGATCTTTGCGCTCGGCGTCGTCCAGACCGCGTAGGTTAGTGGAGCAGAGCTGGCAGATGTCGTCGATGCCAGAAATGCTTCTAAGGTGTCAGAAGCCAAGACATGGCCAGAGAAAAGTACAAGGCACCTTTGGTCTGCGCTCTTTTTTTCCACAATTTCTATGTCGTCGTCCAACATGTCATCGATGGGTGGCAGTGGCAGTGGTGGCGGTGTCAATGGTGGCAGTGTTAATGGAGGGTGGTTACATAAGCGACTCGCGAGGATACGCCAGCCCCGGACGCGCGTCCAACCATCCAAAGTTACCATGTCCAGGTCGTACGATCGCGGTGAGCAGCGTGTGTTCTGCTGCAAGCAAAGTACTCATGTTGTCCTGCAGCACTCACCGTATTCTCCCCTGACGGTCACTTGTTCCAGGTACTCCGGACGCGTCATCCCTGTCTTCTCCTCTCATCAAGCATATGTAGGTCGAGTATGCGCTCGAAGCCGTCCGCAAGGGAACATGCGCGGTGATCCTCCATCGTATGTGTCTAGTTAGCGCGGTCTCACATTTGTTATCAGGTCGGCGTGCGAGGCAAGGACGTTGTGATATTAGGCGTCGAGAAGAAATCAGTGCTGCAACTTCAGGACCCTCGTACGGTCCGCAAGGTTGTGATGCTTGATGATCACATTTGCTTGGCATTCGCTGGTATCACTCTCCCACCGCGATCGGTCGCTTCGGGCTTACATCTTCCAAAGGGCTGACTGCAGACGGCCGCGTCCTCATCGACAAGGCACGAATAGAATGCCAAAGCCATCGACTGTCTGTGGAAGACCCAGTGACAGTGGAATATATCACAAGACACATCGCAGGTATTCAGCAAGTAAGCGTATTTCCATGGATCCTGGCAGATCGCTGAATAGCCTGTTCGACCAGAAATACACGCAATCGGGTGGTGTCCGTCCGTTTGGTATCTCGACGTTGATCGTCGGATTCGATCCCCACGACATTAGGCCAAGACTATATCAAACGGAACCCAGCGGTATTTACAGCGCATGGAAGGTGGGTAGTCGTCCCCCTCAGGTTCTCCTGCAATGCTCAGGTGTTTTCAAGGCGAATGCCATTGGCCGTTCATCCAAAACGGTTCGCGAGTTCCTGGAGAAAAACCACAAGGATGATATGACTCGAGAGGAGAGCATCAAGCTGACGGTGAAGAGTCTTTTGGAGGTCGTGCAAACGGGAGCGAAGAATATTGAAATCAGTGTGATGGAAAGCTATGGAAAGATAACGGTGCGCCTTTTCTCTAGTAAAAATGTTTTGTAGGTTGAGCTAGATGTTTAGAATTTGGAGCTCTCGGAGATTGAGGCGATAGTAAGCGAGATCGAACGAGAGAAAGAAACTGGTGAGCCAATTATCATTGTTCTTGGCCACATGCTGATGATGCTAAAAAGAGGCCGAGCGAAAGCGCACTCGGTTGGCAGCGACCGCAGCCGGACAGGCTGCGATGGCAACACGGGCAGACGCCGGTCAACCTTCTGGGCAGTAAATGTAAATGTTAGACACGCTGTACTCATTGTTGCAAAAATGCAGAGTACAGAGGCAATTGTAACTGCTTGGATGAACGTTTGTTTGGCAAAGGCTTGTAAAACAAACAAAGTGACACGTCTACGAAGTGAAAGTGCGCACGCGCCCCACTAGCCGTTACAGCTATGCGTTCTTCATGTCTCGGGTCGACACCGCGAATAGCTCAAAAGCATGTCCTTCTCTCAGAGATACTTACCGTGACGTCAGTCATGCGAAAGAACTCGCGTTGGGCTTCAGCCGTTCACACGTTGCACGCTCGGGACTCTGCTTTAGCAAGAGACCTTGGCCTTCGGAGAGCAGCCCCAGGCGACAGTAGTCAGCATTCCGGCAGGGTGTCGCCAGAGGCAGATCTCATGGCTGGCTTTCAGGGACTCAAGCGCACCGTTCGGGATGCAGAAGGTTGGTTCGATTTGTATTCGGGTTTCATGTCTCATGATACTCCAGACATCCAGAACGTGGCTCTCCCTACTCTGCTTGGTCCGTTCTTTGCCATTATCCGCTCCCCAATCTCCACGGGCCCAATCACATCCGCGGCACTTTCTGCTCTCCACACTTTCTTCGTATGTGGATTGATTTCAGCCGACTCCATCGAACTAGAGATTGCGTTGGTCGAACTGAGCAACACGGTGTCGCACTGTAAATTCGAAGCGAGTGACTCGTCGGGTGACGAGGTTGTCCTGCTCAAAATCATGACGGTAATCCACGATTGCATGGTCAGCAGTAGTGTGGGGACTTTCCTCGGCGACGTGGAGATATGTGAGATGCTAGAAACAGTGTTGACGACCTGCTGTCAGATGAGGTTGAGTGGTTTGTAACGCCATCTCTCATGATCCTGTCCTCCTTTACTAACAGAACGAAGAGGTCTTGAGGCGATCTGCTGAGTCGACCATGCTTTCCATCGCTCGGACGATATTTGGGCGCTTGTACCAACTCGACCCCGCCGAAGAGGAAGCAAAACTCCAGTTCCACGAAGACGAACCTCTGCACGGTGATCTTAGTCTGTCAGTTCCGCATGATCAGGCCATCGATGACACAAATGTTCCTGCTGTCCGTGAGGAAGAGTCAGACCATACAGGTACTGTCGAGCAAGACTCTGCACTTAACACAGCCAATGCTCCAGAACAGAGCCGGGAAGGGAACGTCCAGTCTGTTGCTGTACCCAGACCTTGTGGGTTTAAACACACGTTCCTTGAATGGTTCTCATACGCCGTCTATCATAGATGGGCTTCCCGCTCTCTTGGAACTCCTCAGGGTGCTCGTGAATATTCTTGATCCAAATGACCAGGTTCACACAGATTCAACGCGGCTGACTGCTCTGGCCATCCTGAATTGTACTATTGAGGCCTGCGGAACGAAAATAGGAGATTATCCTTCCCTTTCTGCCCTGATTCTGGATCATGGATGTAAATATCTTTTCCAGCTCGCTCGTTCCGGCAATCCCGCAGTATTGCAAAGTGCTCTGCGAACAATATCTTCGTTGTTCGAAACCATGCGGCCGCACCTCAAGTTACAACAGGAGCTTTATCTAGCTTTCAGCATTGATCGCTTAGCAACGCCTCCTGTTCTTAGATCCAATACGGCAAGAAAGCACCAGGCAAATTCACCACGTCCTGGCACCCCCGCTGCTTCGACCCCGACTCTCGGGCCAGTTGACACAGAGCTTGACCTAGAGAAAGGCAGTCCTGTCCCTTCCCGCCCACCTGTACAGCCTGCTCGCGGTGACACCCGTGACTTGATACTGGAGACTTTGAGTCATATGTCACGGCATCCAAGTTTCATGGTTGATCTCTATACGAACTATGATTGTGATATCAACTGCGAGAATCTTTTTGAGCGCCTCATAGAATTCTTGACAAAGGTGAGTCTGGCACGTATCACTATTCGTCTAACACTTCATCCTCATTTGTAGGGGGTATATCCTTGGCATTACTCGTCTGCCCCGGAGGCACAACAGTTGCATTCGCAGTACCTTTGTTTGGATATGTTGCTCGCGTTCGTGAATGACATGGCAACACGTGCGCAGAGGGTACGCCTTTCTTTGCGACCCATCACGCATGCTTACCTGGGGTGCAGGAAAGCGAAACGTGGAATTCGGTATGTCCTGCCATGTCCTATTCGCGTCACCGGAGATACATTCTAAAGTCGTTTCGTAGGATTTTGAGTCCCCTGAGCAACTCCTACAAAGCAAGTCCAGGAAAAAACTTGTGTTGACAGGCGCAGCCCGATTTAACTCGAAGCCCAAGCTTGGGCTCGCTTTTTTGGAAGAGAACAAGCTTATTTATTCGGACCTCTCTCCAGAAGTTTCTCGAACGAAGAGTTTGGCAAAGTTCCTTAAAAGCTCCAGCCGTCTAGATAAACGTCTACTCGGGGATTACCTTTCCAAAGCGGACAATCTAGAGTTATTGAAAGAGTTTATGAGTTTGTTTGATTTCAAAGACGTAGATTACCCTTCTTTTCTTCCTCGGGCGTGTCGTCGCTTACACGCGCAACTTCAGAAACCAGTGGTGGACGCCATGCGGGAGATGCTTGAAACTCTCAGACTTCCTGGAGAGGGACAACAAATCGATCGTATTGCTGAGACATTTGCCTCGGTCTATTTTTCTTCAAAGCCAGGCAAGTATAGACATTTTCAACTTTGTTACTGGTATCCACTTCACTGACCAATTTCAGCCGAAATAAAAACCCAAGATGCTGTTTATGTACTGGCATTCTCGATTATCATGCTAAACACTGATCTCCACAACCCCCAAATTCGGGCGAGTGCTGCTTTTCTTTGTTTCTTGAACAGTAGCTCATGATACACTAGAAACGGATGACAATAGAAGATTATCGGCGGAATCTGAGAGGACAGAATGGTGGAGAAGACTTTTCTCCTGAGTTCCTGGTGTGGTCTCTCCTGATCTTCAAATTTTCTCCTAGCTTACTTTCCTAGCAACATATCTATGATTCGATACGCAAGCGTGAAATTATCATGCCAGAAGAACACACCGGTCAACTAGGGTTTGAATATGCATGGAAAGAGTTGCTTGCTCGTTCACGCCAATCAGGTCTGCCCAAAGCCTCGTAGAATGTCTGATGACTAAAAGGAATTTGTAGGGCGCTTCATAATATGCAACTCGGCCCTGTTTGACTTCGACATGTTTAGAACTGTCTGGAAGCCGGTTATATCTGCTATAGCCCATGCCTTTATCACCTTCGATGACGAATATGTGATCCAGCGGGCAATTTCGGGATTCCGGCAATGCGCAACGCTGGCAGGACACTTCAATCTGCCGGACGTGTTTGATTTTGTGGTAGTCTCACTTTCCCAGGCCACTAGCCTTTTATCCGAGAATATCCCCGTCCACGTCCCTAACTACCCGGTGGTTGGGGTTGAGGGACAGTCTGTGACCGTTTCCTTATTGTCTGTTAAATTTGGGACCAACTTCAAAGGGCAATTGGCTGCAGTGGTCTTGTTCAATATCGTCAATGGCAATGGTAACGCACTTCGTGAAGGTTGGACACAAGTACGACTATGTTCTGTCGTTCTTCTCTGAGCTCAACCATGGTGTAGATTTTCGAGATGTTCGAGAACCTGTTTATGCACTCCTTGCTCCCGACAAGGATGTTACAAATGGAGGATTTTCTTGGTGGTGTCACAATGATACCACTGCGTGGCGCTCACCCTTCAAGGCCAACTCCGAGGAGTGACGGGGGTTTGCTCTCTGCCCTGTCATCTTACCTCATGACCCCTTATAGCGCAAGCTCTGACAGTCTTGTACCTGAAGCTACCGACCAAGAGGTAGAAAGCACGCTATGCACTATAGATTGCATAGCATCATGTCGTCTAGACGAACTTTACGCACAAATCATGTGAGTCCGTATTAAATATGACGAAGAAAACGTTTTAACTGTCGCTTAGGCAGCTTGATTCGGAGGCCCTAGTCGCTGCCGTTAGGGCTCTTGAAGCTCTTGCGCACGAGAGAACTATTGCCAGACTAAAACAGGAATCTGACGATGTCGCGAGTTTATACAGCAGTGTATCTCAAAATGATGGAACCTATGTTCTGCCCTATGATCCTGCTGCCGTCTTCCTTTTGGAAACGATGGTCAGTATTGCATGCCACGCGACTCAGCGTATTGGGGACCTCTGGTGAGACATCACCGACCTTTGCCCCCATCCGTGACCAAATTATGCGCACTCTAGGCCCGTAATCTTCGAGCATCTGTCAGCGCTTTTGTCCGCCTCAATTCATTACAGTGTGCTGCTCGTTGAGCGAGCTGTTGTCGCACTTTTGCGCCTTGCACTGATCCTTGCTCAAAAGGTGAGTACATGTCCACTAGACCACCTTCGATGCCAACATATTTGAAATGAAGGACGCTTTGCGAGATCAACTGTACATATCACTCGATTTGATCGCCAATCTGCCATCGTCTGTTGCCAGTTCCGTTGCAGAACACGTTGTAGCAGGTGTGCAATTGATTTTGCAGTATAAGTCCCCCTTCAAGTGAGCTATGCCTTTGCGTTGGAGACGAGTGCCGCGATCGTTTGTCACTAATAATCAATATAGCACCCAGACCGAGTGGAATATCATCTTTGCGGCACTCCGTTCAACAATTTCGAACCCCGAGGCAGCCCGAGCTACGTTCGACCTTGTCACGAATTTCGCCGCTGGAGAGCCGAACCAGCAAATCACCCCAGATAATTTTGCAGGGCTCTTGTCCACCCTGGACGACTTTGCTACCGCAGCAGGGACGTTGATGCAATTTCCTCTACCAAAGCCTCGCCGAGCACCACGGCAGCCCCCTTCAAAGTGATTTGATATTCCTTAGCAGCTGACTTTGCTCACTTTATATGCTTTAGCTCGCCTCCCATCGATCGCGGCCGCAAGTCTGTCGATCTCATCTTCGACCTGAAGAGGGTTATTGCACCGTTTTCGGAGTCTGCAATGTTGCCACCCGGACAAGGTGAGCCGCGTTCGACTTTCTGGCCGTGTGGGCTCTGCCCTGATGTTCGAAATCAGCCTGGCGTTATTACTGTCTGCCGTTGATCTCATCCCTGGGGAGACAGTCCACAAATCCATCCAGGCTCGTCCGAAATACCGCCGTGAACCAGTTGCAACGTTTGTTACTCGGCCCTCAACTCGTCTACGACGAGGCAGACCATAGCCAAGTCGAAGAGATCTTCAACGACGTGCTCTTCCCCATCCTGGACGAACTTTTGAAACCACAAGTGTATATGCTAGACCCGCAGGGAATGTCGGAGACGCGGCTGCGCGCATCCGCGCTGTTGTGCAAAGCCTTCATGCATTTTGAGGTCGCTCACAGCGAACGACATGCGGACATTAAAGTCCTCTGGATCGAAATCCTGGATTTGCTCGATCGGCTGATCAGCGCAGAGAAGAGCGAGCAACTGGTGCGTGCTAGCTCCAATAGACGCATTCTGCCAGTCCTGACTGGAGGACGTCCTTAGTATGAGGCAGTCTCTGAGTCACTCAAGAACGTCGTCTTGGTGATGAACGCGGCAGGCATCCTCGTCCCGCCACCGGCCGCCGAGGACGACCGTGACGAGCAACGGCGCACGATGTGGACCGTGACACAGGCCAGACTGGAGCGATTCTTGCCGGGTTTCTTGTTCGAAGCGCTCTCTATACCCCAACGTACTTCAGCAGACTCGAGGCGTGTGTCTGGCTGAACAAAGAAAACGATGGATTGCAAGCTCTGCAAGGTCATACAAAAATGCGTCGCGTTCTTTCAAAAAAAAAAGGTAGCATAGCGTAACGAAAACAGTCGAGAACGTTTCAAAAGAATTTCATCTTCGAAGGGCTGATTGTATGCGGTCAGAAGACGCATGGCGTTGACCAGGTCCGTAGACTACTTACCGGATGCGCGAGAAAACGCCGGCGAGAATGAAAACGGGTGCGATCGAGTATGCCAGCAAGCGGACGAACGACTCGCTGTGACGGGTGACCCAGTAGGACCAACCCCCGGCGAGATGAGCTGTGAACAAGAGAAGCGGGAACAGAATGTAGCCGGACAACCTAGAAAGCAACGAAAGGGTGGGATCACTGAGCCAGACAGAGGTGACGATGCGCCACGCAGCCTGTTACCTGTGATATTTCCACATAGCCTTTGCCTTTAATCCGCCACCCCACACGGCGCCGCCAAACCACACCGTCGAGCCACCGATCAAGGCCTGGACGGCGATCCAGGCGACGGCGATGATTCCAAGCGTCTTAGGAAAGCCCATGAATGAGACCTTGAGAAAAAAGGCAAAGAGGCCCAAGGAAACGGCTGTGTACTCACACCGTGCCAGGTCGTAAAGTGGGGGGCATCATGACTACTCTTGTAAAGGAGGATGGAGACCGCACCCAGGAGGATGAGGGGGACGCCCAAACCAATTGTGGCGATCTGGTGCCTCTGGAGACCCGCCGCCTTGGTGTGGGGCTGGGAGGTGGGCTGAAGGGTGAGAACGGCTTTGCAGCGAAAGGAGGGTCAACGCGAGCGAAGCGGTGCGGTGTGGGTCTCTTACCGTAGGTGAAGCAACCGATGGCTGCAGACTGCAACAAGGGATGGTACTTGAACCAACCCAGCGAAGCCGGGTTATTGCTGAAGACGATAGCCCATGTTGTTACAACAAAGACCTATGAGAGACAGCGTCAGACAGGGCGTGGCGTGTACGCGTCGGGGCCGTGTAACATGCTCACAGCGAGTGAGATCTGCGGATATCGAAACGGACGGGACCATCAACGAGGGGACATGGTAGGAGGCGGCAGTGAACACACCCAAACGACGGTGCTTGCAGGGGCATCGCCCTTGCGACCCTCTGGCTTGACGACATCGGAGCCCATGGCTGGCGGAGGGTCCGAGCTGGCTGACTGAAGCAGGCCTTGCTGTTCCTCGCTGGTGGAAAAGCCGCGGTCAGGTTCGGACGGGGCCATTGCACTGCGGAGACGCGGAATGCTCCATACTTTGTACGACGGCGCAAAGAGGCGGTGATGAGCTGATTAAAGCAACACTATTAAGGCCAGCGAGTACAGCAAACAGGCACACAACATCGCGATGGTGAACAGTGACAGCGGAAAGAAAACGCGAAACACCGGGCCCCAAAAGATCAAACCCTCCATAGATAAGTCCGCGCAGTCGACACCGACGGCGTCAGTGCTCGTCTAACCGTGGCCACGTTCCCTCTTTCTTCCACTTTTCAACGACCTCTCTCAATGCCTCGTGATTGAACGACGGGCGCTTCAGCTGATATCCAACGACCCTTTTTATCTTCCCATTGTCGTATGCAAGCTTGTGTTTTGATAGCGCATACTTGTCCATGTACGCGGTCAATGGCGTGTGTGTGATCGGCGGATTCGACTGCTGGAGCATCTCTGTCCATGTCCCTACGTGGTGCTCGTTGATTTCCTCGACCAAGTCGTCCAGCTTGAGCTGGCGAGCAAGTGACATGGTTACTTGCGTCATCAAAGTAGTGCGGACACCGTACCTTTGCGACCGTCGTCTCGAAATTCGAGTAGAACTCAAAAGTCGTGCCAAAAAACTCGGTAATCATCGAGCCCCCCTTGGCAAGGGTCGTCTCCGAGTCGTCGACCAAGTTGAACAAGGGGGCAATTGGTTGCTCGTCCGGTGAAATCGTTCCCTCCACCTCCTTGATCTTGCTCTTTTCGTTATGAAAGGGTATCTTTTCTCCAGCCAAAACATTAGCCTGCTCACGACCCTGTTGGCTTATCCACACTGCACATGCCCACAATGCGCCAGCCACGTCGTCGACATGTACAGTGTGCACGGGTTCCCTGCCTGGGCCCCATCTGTGGTCGCGTGTCAGTGGTGGCAAGGTGACCGGATGGGACAAACGCACATGGTCTTCATCGGCTTCTTCATATACCCGTACACGGACGCGACAGTGATCACCAGGGCGTCTTTGGATCGCTAGTCAGACTCGTGCGAGTAACAGGGCAGCATGCTTCTCACAGAGGCCATGCTCGATGTACGGGCCGTACACGAAGCCGCAACGTAAGATGACGAGGTTCAGGCTAGCGCACGTCAGCATACATTGGTAGATCGAGCGCGTATAGATACTCTGGAATGGAAGCCAACGTGCGGAGTGTTTCATGCCACCAGACATCGAGCGGTTGTATGGGCTTGACGTCCTCTTTCTCGTCGTGGGGCCCCTTGTCCGAGGACTGATATACTGGCTGTTGCAGGCGGACGTATGCCTTGACGTTGTGTTTTGCGGCCTCCAATGCGATGATACGAGCAACAGTAAACGTCAGCTTGATGGCAATCTGGAATGGGAGCGCGATGAACAGGAAGGAGTGGGGAGAGGGAGAGAGACGCGACGGACGACTTCTCCGCGATCATGATTGACCTCTCCAGTGAGATCGAACACGTAGGCGTAAGGGGCCTTGTCCGGTGGCGGAACAAAGGCGGAGGCAACAGCGGCTTGTATGCGTCAGATGGAAGCCGATCGCGCGCGGAGATCACATACTGGGGATAGTGAGATTGGTCTGGCGGTATTCGACATCGGGACTGGAGAGGACATCCGGAAACTGTGCCCCCAGGTAGCTGCAGAGATGAGATTAAGTTGGGAGCGGGCGGGGGGGTTGGAGGGGGTGGACTGACGTGGTGGGAGGGGAGACGGAGAACCTGTCGACGATGCGGAGGTGCTGTCGCGTGCGTGAGGACGGGGCGGGGCGGACAGGAGGGGCGGCGGGGGACATACGGAGACGAGACGGGGGCCGTCGGGGGGGACGAGGAAGGCGGCGAGGGCGCGCGAGAAGGTGTTGAGGCCACCTTGGGGGGTGGGTCGGGAGGTGCGCGGGGCGGGGGGAGGCGGAGAGGGACGCACCAAAGATGATGGCGGACGGTCTGGCTGGAGCGGACATGAAGGCGCAACGCTGATCGGTCTGTCACCGTCGACTTTTAAAGATGCGGCCATCAGCATCGATATATTACGTAACACCGCCCTCAGGGTCGCCCGCCCTCCTCCGCCAAATGCACGTACACCGACGAAAAGTCCTTCCGGCCCAGCTCTGGCCGCCGTCGGACCACCTGCTCATACATCGCCCTCGCCGCCTCACCCAGTGGGAGCACACTCCCGCTCGCCGCCGCCATGTTCCTCGCGAGGTCCATGTCCTGCGTGACAGATCGCTCACCACGTCGACACGCACAACGTTCACCCGCGTACCTTCAACATCAGAGCCGTGGCAAAGCCGCCCTCATAGTCCCTCTCGCACGGCGGCGACTTGCCCGGAAGCGAGCCTGGCACCGGGTTGTTGACCGAAGAAGCCCAGCAGCTGCCCGTCGAACTGTTGATGACCCCCGCCAGCACCGCAGGGTCCAGTCCCAGCTTCTGTCCGAGAACCATCGCTTCTCCCACGGCGATCTGCTGCACTCCCAGCACGAGATTGTTGCAAATCTTGGCACCCAGTCCCGCCCCAGAGGAGCCGCAGTGGATGACACGCGTCCCCATCAGCTCCAGGATCGGCCGTGCTCGGAGCAAGGATGTCTCCGTGCCGCCGACCAGGAACGACAATGTGCCCGCTTGTGCACCCGCCACGCCTATTGTGTGCTGCGTATTCAGTAGCCGTCACGGCAACCACGAAAACAATACAGCCCGACCTCCAGACACCGGAGCATCAATCATCTGCGCTCCTGTCAGGATGACGTTGTCGGAGATGTGGCGCGCAACGCCGACATCCAGCGTCGTAGAGTCAATCAGTAGAGACCGTTCCGCCTCGCTCCTCTCCATGGCTTCCAGTGCGGGTATAATCCCACTTCGTTCACCGTAGACAGTCTGGACCTGCGGCGAGGAGGGCAGCATCGTGACCACCGTCTCAGAGGATCGTACGGCCCTGCCAGTTGTGTCTGTATCAGCTGTCCATCCGAGGCAGGGGACAACCTACTCCTCGGGTGTCTCGACGACCTCCATGTTGGCACCGGGGAACCGAGACAGGAACCTCTGGCGGAAGGCCACCGTGTTCTCTGCCACCGCGTCGCACACCACAAAGCGCGAGTCGGCCGACTGTGCAAACTTGTTCGAGAAGAGGTTGTAGGCCATCTCTGAGCCCATGCG
>JBBPTT010000919.1:0-14676 GCA_038094175.1 Boletellus aff. lepidospora
GTGATTAGATGATGGACCGGGCGCAAGACGACGAGGACGAGGGCGAGGACGACGATGGCGATGGCGATCCCTCCTCCGCACCGTGTCCGCCTCCCAGCCCGCCGTCGTCCTCCGCCCTGCACAAGGCGGGTGAGCGCGCGGTCCACTATTTTTAACCCGGCCCGCTCACTGCTTCTTTGCTGACCCACAGCCGTCGGCATGCTGTTCGACCCGGTCTTTAATGCCGATTTCCCACTGGCATCCGGGCTGTGGGGTAAATGGGCGGCTGCCCGGACGTGCATACGGCGCATCCTGGCCACGGAAGAGGTTGGTGGTGATCTCGTCCTTGGTAGCGTATCGGTACGCCCATTCGTACGACCAGTTCTGCTCTCGCTGCGTCCGGTAGAACCTGCCGTTCAACGCTGCGTTCCCGCACGGTAGGGCGAAACGCGTCGATTCTCCCTTAGCGCCGAGCATGCGCGTGCAGCACGATCAACTCACCTGGGAATGGCTCCTGGGGCAGCATCTCCGCGTCTTCGTCGTCGTCCTCGCTGACCAGACTCTCAGAGTCGTGACGACCAACCGACTGCTGTCGGGCGGCAGTCGCATCCGGTCGCTCGCCTCTCGTCGGGCCGAGCTGCACAACCTCTCTCTGGCCGTTCTTGCCCATGGTGGCGTCGCAGGGAACCGGTCCTGTGCCGCTCGCTCCCTGTGGGGTCCTGGTGCGCTTCAGGGGAGATCAGTACGTCTCCTCGCTTGCCAGCCAAACGCTGCTGACCTCGAGCCTCTCGACGCTTGGGCATTTGCCCCTGTGCTTGACCCACAGGCCAGGATAGTACTTGGACCTTTTATCGAGGCTAATTTCCTTGTGGCATCCCGCACACACGACGCTCTTGGCCGTCACGTTTTTTGCGTACTCGTCTTGCTCCAGCTCGAGCTTTCGTTGCTCCAGCGTCTTCCGTTTCCTCTCGCACCCCGGCGCGGCCCAGCTGCCGTTTTTGATGCCAAAGGACTCTGCGGCGGGATCGCTATGGTGTTTCGAGGCCTCTGGTCGAGGTAACACGATCGCAGGGTCGGGCGGGGAAGTGGGTGCGCGTGCCATGCGGGCCTGCAGCCCATGTGGCTTGCCCGGGCACGCCTTCCAGTGCTCGTTGGCCAGCTTGCTGACAACGCTCCACTCCGCCCCTCGGTCATATTCAATTGCAGCATAGCATCTGCCGCATGGAAGGATTCGTTGCAACCGGTGCGATATCCGTCGATCAGCACCCGATACTTGGACGACGCCTGCAGTGCGAGCCATGGTGTTGCGCGACTTGGTACGAGCAAGGTAAACTGCCTGAGGTGTGGGGGCAAGGAGGATGGGCCGACGACTCGTCGTCCACATATCCCTTTTGACGTCGCAGATTTCTCCGCTTTGTTTGTTGTGAAATGTGGACACAACAGTCCGTGGGGCGTTGGTCGCATCCCATTGTAGCCATATCTGGCACGCGAGTCTTCGCGAATGTCCTCCTCACTCACGAGAAGGTGGTGCGATGGGTATGTCTGCTGCGTTGTTTACGCCATTTCATTCGATGTGTGCTCACGCAGTGATGTTACTTCCCCGGGGTGGGGTAGAGTTCAAGCAGCCCAGCTATCGTGGCATACCATGACCGCCTGACAGTAGGTCATTCTGTCCGTCTCCTCGTTCCTCGGAGATTATAGTACTCTAATTGCTACAGTGGTCCACCGGGAGGTTCTTTACGCCTCCTCCTGTCTCAAACTCAATTACAACTTTCTTTCAAAGTTCTTCTGCCGTCTTCTTGCGCGTCTCGCTAGTGTTTCGTGCGAGCAACGTCCCCTTCTCCATGATCCGGATCGTTCGCAACGCCGGCAAACGCGTGTAGTGTTCATTATGTGTGCTGCTGGACTCCTTGTGGGCTTTTTGGCAAACCGGGGGCTGATGTCATTTGATAGGACGATAGACACCGCCTCCTTGGCCCATGACGATAATGGGCATCACCGTGGGTCGTGCGGGATCACTGCGATTTTCTGTCAAGAGCTTTCTGCGCAGCCCCTGACGTCAGGCCATGTCGGAAAATGCAAGCTTTGATTAGAATGGTGCTGGTCACGAACCCGTCTTTTGATTCATTCCAACGGCATCAGGGCTGACGGGGGAGGGGAGGGGAGGGGGAGGGCAGTGAGCAAAGCACTGGATTGTGCCTCGAGTGCGGCAAACGCGAGCGTCCGATTTGCCTGGACGTTTGCGCTCGATGAACGCGTTCCCCGGCCCGGTGCGGTGGCATTAGCTGACTCATTCCTGGGCTTTCGAGCGGAGCGAGCCGTGCCGTTGGGCTTTTCTTTTCTTTTTTTCTTTTTTTTTTGCTTGCCAACCCTTGTCGCCTCAGGGACCCTCGAAACCGTTGGGTGTGAACTCTGTCTGGCGGGTGGCGCAGTCCTCACCTGTGCGCTGGGTGCATGTGCAGGCGGTCCTGAGCGGTTGGTGTTCGGTTCTGCGGGGTGTGGGACCCGCTCGTCGACGGGCGGGCGAGTCGGGTCTTGGGCCGGCGGTGGTCCTCGCGGGGCCACGGCACACTCGCCTTGCTTTCCTTTTTCACGGTTTTCGTCGTGTTTCAGTAGTCGATCGTACGGAGCGAGGCCCATCGCGCCGACAATCCAGTTGCCATGGCTTTTTGCGCCACCGTGCGGCACATTTAGCTTTTCTCCCAGGCGGGAGCCGCGCGCGGGTTTGACAGTATTCAGTGTCGCCGTTCACCCTCCCCAGCAGCCCTCGATGCCTCCAGAACCCCCCAAGGCCAAGCTGAAACGCAAGGCCAGTCGCAGAGAGATCGAAGAGTACAGATTTGATGGCGGCCACGCACGCGAAATCGAACAGAAGAGGAACAACGGCCAGATCTCGTGCGCTGAGTGTAGGAGGTGCGATCACCGCGCGCGTGTTACTGCACCCATCCCTTTTGACCAAACGCCACTCCTGCAAGGCTCAAGATAAAGTGTGACAAGCAAATCCCCTGCCAATCCTGCCAGGTACTCTTTTCGTCCGCTCTGTCCCGCTGTGATACGTCACTCACCGGCGTCTCTTTCTCCTTGTCTTCCCCAGAGGAGGGGCTGCGCGGCGCTGTGTCCAAATGGTTCGTTGTTTCGTCATCCAGGAATGCCACATTTGCATAATGCTCGATCATGATGGTGGGATCGTCGACAGGCAGCTTGTCGACTGGCCAAGGAACCCGGTACGGACAATGTGACTTTTTTTTCGTACCCGGCAACTTTCTTCTAAGCGCGCCACGTCACAGGTTCGTTCTCGCGGCCACCGAGCACCTACATCGCCGCATATCTAAAATGGGCGAGCGGATCCGGCAACTCGAGGACGCCCTCGGCGAGCTTCAATCTCAGCACTCGACGGACCCTCACCCGCTCCTTCGCGAAGATCTGTTGGGTGCCAATCACAAGGACGACGACGCGCTCACTTCGCCCGACGAGTCCGGCACGCTCTCGCACCCCCCCGAGGTGCTCGACACGTTCGGCACGCTCTCGATCACCGACCATGGTATCTCACGCTTCTTTGGTCCCACTGGCGGATCGGAGGTAGGCCGTCGTTGCCCTTTTGCTCGGTGATGGCATGTTTTCCGCGTTATTGATTCCCTCCCCGCTCGTTTATGTCAGTGTCTATTGATGGCAAGTCCCCCGCCCTTTTTAAGCTTTCGCGTCCACGCTCATGTCCACATCAGTCGGACAACATGCCCCAGCCAGACGGCGCGGACGCTTCAGCGCCCGATTCGGCCAGGGACGTCGAGGCCGCTCCGCTACCCCAGGATCTCCGGATGTTTTCGCAGGCGTTTCCCTTCACCCCAATGGGCCCGACGGCTGCCGTCCTCGAACTGGTTGAAGGCCACTTGCCCAACTGGGAGCGCGCCAGTTACCTCACGCAGTCCTACTGCGAACAGGCCGGCTGGCTGTTCCACGGCGTATCCAGGGAACAGATCATGGATGAGCTCCTCCCCGCGTACTACGCCAACGGACCTCGCAAGGCGACCGACGACAACAAGAGCGCCCACGAGCTTGCACTCATCTTCCTCATTCTCGCGCTCGGCGCCGTGGTTGATCTGACGCAGGAACCAGCCAACGCGGAGGCGGAGCATTATCATCAGATAGCACGCGCGGCCATCTGTTTGCAGTCCGTGCTGGAAAAGCCGTCGTTGGTGACCATTCAAGCACTGCACATGCTCAGCATATACAACGCCATGAGTGGAAATGAACTGTCAGCAAAGGAGACGAGCATGGAGACCACATGGTCGTTGATCGTGCTTGCTGCGCATCTTTCCCAGACCGTGCGTGTCTTTTCCCTTGCCGTCCCTGAGGGCGCTTTTTTTTTTTTCTCTCGCCCTGTTCCCCGTTATTTTTGGTGCTCATTCGTTTCCATTCCTTGATCCAGATTGGACTCCGTGAGTAATAGTCCCATCCCAAGATTAATGAAAGGTTGTTAGGGACCTGACTTGTGGGGCTAGATCGGGATAGCACACGATGGGGCTTGCCTGAAAAAATTGTGCAACGGCGCCGGGTTCTGTTTTGGGATCTCTTCGTCGCGGACGCCTGGCACGTAGGTACCGGTCGTAGGGATCGATAGCTCATTGGCTGACCCCGTTCTCGCCTGTCTGACCAAAGAGCCTCAGTACGGGCAGGCCGCCAAGTTTTGCCCTCGCTTACATTGATTGCCGATATCCAGGGAGTGAGAATGACGGCGAGAAGACGGAGACGGACTATCATGCGATGTGTGCGTCGTGGCCGCGTTTCCCTCCGTGTCATCCCCGCTCAACGCTTTTTTCTTCTCTCAAGTCGAGACATGGGGATACCGTTTTGCGCGCGAATGCGTGGCTGAAGTCGCTGCGCAGACGTTGACGGCCGAGATACCTAGCTATGCGACGATCATGGACCTTGATCGCAAAGTGCGCGAGTTTCCCATACCTGACCATGCGGCGCAGCTCGCCACGGCGGCGGCTTCGTCCATGCCGGCCATGGCCTCGGAAGACCTGCCGGCCTCTCAGTCCATGAGCTTGTTCGTCTTTGGGCACGCACGAGAAGTCAGTACGTCGCCCTTCGTTCTTCATCGTCTCCCTGGGGCACGTAGTCACGCACGCCGCGGTGTCGTTTTCCAGTCTTGCTTTATTTGCACCGAAGCTTCTTTGCGCAAGCCATCATCGAAAACCCCGTCAATCCGCTCAAGAGCCAGTATGCGTCCTCGTTCCTCGTCACGTATCGGGCCTCTTCGACGATACTGCGGATGATCATCGCACAGTATGCGGTATCCCCTCAACTTTGCGCGCGATTCTGGACGATTTGGACGTATGGTTTCTCGGCAGCGGTTCGCGAGGCCATCCTTGTCGTCGTCGGACGGTTTTTTTGCTGACGGATTCGTTGCGAACAGATCGTCTTTGGGACTATCGTGACGCGTGGGCCTCGCTCTCCGCTGGCCTCGAATGCGATCAAGGAGCTCGATGCGGCCTGCGTGCTCTTCACCAAGGCGTCTGTCCATAGTCGCAGGGCGGCGAAAGCATTGGTGAGCCTTCCCACACCTCGCTGGATACCATCACCACCACATCTTTCTCCAGCCGATCCTCACCAAGCTGAGCGAAAAAGCACACAACGCGCTAGCGAGCTCTCAGACGGAAAAGTTGCATGGCCAGCTAGGACAGCAGTGGTCGGTCAAGGAAGAATCCGACGACGACGAGCTGGCCATCTTTGCCGGGCGAACGCGGTTCGTGTCGACGAGGCGTCTGCCAGAGCCGACGCGTGCCTCGGACGGGGTTCGTGTTGCTGGGTATCTCCCACACCCTGGCAGCCTCCCAGAGCCGTCCGTCCCACACGTGTATCGACCGGAGGGCTCCTCCTCCTCCTCGTCAGTCGACCACCATTGGCCACCAGCCGACCGGGGAGCGCTGCACTACCCCGGCCGATCTGCAGAGTACACTCCCAGTGCGGGTTTGCCACCGCCGGTCATGCCCCAGTGGCGACCTCCAAGGCGATCTCACTATCCATACACACAGCAACACCATCCGTTTTCCACCCCGCTGGGATCGACGACCGCGCAGCCACGCCCGCCACCACTACCACCTGGTCCACATGAACATGAGGCGACGACCAGCGCGACGACCTCGACGTCATATGCGTGGGGCCAGCCGTCGTCCGCCTCGGGCGTGTCGTCCAGCCACCAGTTTGGCTCTGCGGGCTATTCTGACGCGAACGGGTCCCATGCGCCGTCGCAGCACGGGTATACCGAGCCAGGCCACGGGCACGGGCACCACCATCACCACCACTCGCACGCGTACGAGCGGTCGTCGGCGACGGCGCCCACGGCGAACGCCTACCCTCACTCACAGCCACCCGCCTCACGGACGCAGCCACAGCCACCGCAGACGCAGCCGCCTCAGGCGCCAGAGGCAGCAGCGCCGTCCGAACTGACCGAGCTCGGGCTGCTCTCCCAAGAGTCGCGGCTGGACGAACGCTGGGCATCGTTTATGCGCGACTCGGGGTACTTTGAAGGGTTTGGGTACCGAAATCGGTGAAGAGACCGGAAAAAAAAAAAGGATGCCCCGGGGAAAGGAAAGGGCGTCGTCTCTCTTTTTCTCTCTCTCTCTTCGTTTATGTGTTCGCTTCTATCTATATCTGACCGACTCGCCGACTTGGGCCGAGGAGGGGGAAGGGCCCTGTGTTTGGACATGGTAGGCGTTTTAATCTGCGCGAGGGACGTTTTCTGCTTCTTGTTGCTCGCAGAGATGAGCTCGAGAACGTGTCGGGTCTTTGTTTTCCTACTTGTGTTATATCATGCATTTCTGTCCTGAGCAAAGGCGGTCGGACCTGTCGAGGCGTGTGTGCGGGTCACACGACCTCGAACGTCCAGCGTGGCTCGCTCGAGAGGGGGGGCTGTACCCAAACGCGTGCACCGTCGTCATCGTCGTCATCGTCGTCGTCGTGAATGATGGACGTGCCACCCCGGGGGGGAGGCTCATCGGTTCGTCGTCATGCGCGCGCACGACGTACACGCGCCTGAGGGGTCTGCACCGCCCCAAAGTGCCTCCCGTCCGCTGCGGACTGCACGCACACGCCCTCGTATGCGTTTACGCCCTGCGTAAAGGGGGGGTGGGGCAGGCATCGGAGCTCGAGCGGCAGTGTCAGCCAGATGGGCGTGAGTCCCCCCGAGCTGACGCACGCGGACGGTCCGTACGGCGAACGCCGTGGCCGTCGTCGGTACGAGGGGGGGGAAGGCCCCCCCCACTTGGCCAGCGGCGCGCCTCTCTTTGAGGGACCAAGAAAAGCGCCTCGCATCGTTTCGGCGCGTCCTCGTTCGGGGCCGCGCCGCATGTCTCGATAAAGGGGGGGGGGTGTGGTTAACCGACCGCGCGTGCGTGCGCGCGCTGTCGAGAAGAGGTCCTCGCAAGGAATGGGGACGGGGACGGCGTGCGCCGTACAGAGCAGATGGTGGCCACGAGAACGAAAGACGCGAGTTCGTCACAGACGACACCGGTCGAGATGTTCAGTCCGAGCGCGCCGATCCCCTCTTGCGGGAAAAAGAGGCGCGTCGTGGCGTAGGACACCGCCGGTTTGCCCTTGGGGCTCCCGGGTCTACTGGCATGGCCATAGAGCACGCTCGTCGGAACGTGCAGCAAAAGACGAAAAGCACGCATGGTGGGACGTCGTTGATCAATCGAGCACGCAAGCCCATCACGCTCCTTTTCGTCTCCACGGACCCCTGAAGAACGGCTCGCTCAGTAGATCCTGGCGGGACGCGTGTGCGACTTGCCAGTTCTGTCGAAGCGCGGTGACACCTCTGGATGGCGTCGTCCGAGCACGCGCGCCAACCGTGGCCCGGTTTGAGGAGCTGCACGAACCCGGTGGTTGTCGACGCGTTGGTCCGCAGGGGGTTCTGCAGCTGCAGCACGGGTTTAGATAGCGTCGACCGTACAGCTTGGGCTCTGTCCAGCTTCGTGACCGTCGCGCTTGTGATCGCCGATCGCGTTCGACGTTGAAATCCACGTCCAACACTCGGTGATCCGTGATGCGCAGGTCCTCGTTGGCATAGCGGATGGCCTCTTGTTCACCAACGCTGAAGGGGCAAAGATTTAGCGCTCAGCTCAAGGTAATACCCGTCGACGACCAGCAATGGGCGACCGGCTGATCTCGTGCAAGGTAGAGCCGACCTCTCTCGCCTGGGAGGCATAATGAGAGCACATCGTCGTCAATGCCACACCCCGGTCACACCACATCAGGATAATACACGCCGAGAGTGATACCAAGACCATCGCTTGGCATCCTGCGGTGTGATGGGCCAATAATGGATCTCCAGGGTGCGGATGAACGCCGAGAGACACAAGGCTGGGACCGCGCTGAGAAGACGTTATCCCAATGTTACCAACGTGGGACGTCAATACAGCAAGTGCCCGCAACGAGAAGCACCACTGACTGTGCGCTATCGCGGACATCCCAGCTGGCGTGGTGGCATCGCCGGGGCTTGTGACGTTAAGCAATTTGAAAATCGTCGCCGCTTGCGAACAAGCTTTGTCAGGGCGCGCGGTGTACACACGACACACGCTTTTTCCCCTGGAATGATCTGTCTCCCGGTAGACAAGTCCTGGTGGTGAAAAACGGACACTGCAAATTCGTTCGCCCAGACTTACGATCCGCTGAGGGCCGTCTTGGTAAGTCTGGAAGAGGATCCGGTGGCGCCGACCGGAGCATCTCCGAGCCAAGCCATCGTGGCAAACAGAACGAGCGACGGCGCTCGGCGTGGGCAAAATGTCTAGAGGGAATAAGTCGGCTTTATGTCCCAAGGAATCTTGGCATTCTCGATCATGTCATACACATGCTTCGAGAATGGACATTGAGCGAGCCCGTGAGAGCAGACGCAAGTCATTCGGCGCCCACCAGTCACCCAATCGCCAATGGGTTTGAAGGGTATTTTCGCGGAACGCCGCGGCCCGCTAGCAAGATCGTGATGAAACCTAGGGGGTAATTGGTGAACTGACACCAGGATCCATACGCAGAAAGGCCGGGAATTTGCTGGTACCACATTGCAACGGCGTTTCCGCAGCTAAGATGGCCGGATCCCAGAGCGCCGCATCTAAACCTGCGTGTAGAGACATGTTCCGTCGCCATCAAAGACCTGACCGTGGGCGAAAAGAAAAGACGTGAAGAATCATCCAGCCAGAAGCTATCCTTTGCCCACAGTCACGACCTCAAGGCTTCCATTAGCTGGCAGCTTCCGAAACTTATGCATTAATCGCGCTAACACAAAACAATTAAACGAGACAACCACCTGTACCGGTAGCCGAAGTGGCTTTTGTTGGTCATTTTTACGATCCAACCGATTCTCTGGTTACGGAGACGTTGATGTTGAACTCAAAATCGCAGTTAAAGAGAATTTCTTGCTAATTATTACCGAACGATTGTCCATTTAGCCACCCTGTGGATATGTGTTAACTCCCGGTTTGATAAGGTCGAAGCACAGAAGTCACCAAAGCAATGGACCTTTTGGTCGATAGGGACCTCGAGGACACCGTAATGTGGCAGAACTCACATGCGATGCAAGAGTTATCGCCGATGGTAGCGCTGCAGGAACGCATCTGCGGCGAGGACGTTTGTGTGATCCATGGGTGAATCCGCGGAGAGTCCTCGAGTCTTAGCGTCTTTGCGTTCCGAGCAACTCACAGACTGGCAGACTCGGAGTTGACGTGCCGAATGAAGTAGGGCCAACACGTCTTGGCGTACGTAGCCTTAACCGACAGGTTGCTGTGGGATCGAGTGAGAATCACATCCAGCCCATGGCAACGGCTACACAATGAGAGGAAAATATATTTCAGCCACTCACGGGTCCAATGGCACCTGGATTCAAACATGGTTTGGGAGAGTTGTTCCATTGGGCCGAGGCCTTGAGTATGAAATTTCGGGGAAGTCGGCTGGGAAGGTTGCAAGGTGATGGATGACCTACAATGCGTGTTCCAGCCTTTCCGGGAATATTCGTCAGACTAGAAGCCATCGAAAGTTCAATTTGTCACCGTTTTGGTTGAGCGAGCTTTGTGGATAAGAGGCGATTGAACGGTGAACGTATGTAAGAAAAACGTGTACGAACCGGAATGCGGCCCGCGGAGGCCCATCATGACAGCCGTGGTTGATGTTCCAAAGGTCTTCTGAACACCGTTACTGACCTGAATCAGTTTCGTCTGAAGCAACTGAACAAACCCTGGGTCAGCTGAGGTAACACTCGCGTAACGGATCAAATGCGGTAGGCACTACCCCATGCAGCTCCAAGCACAGCGTTGACTGGCAACTTTGTTGGCTGAGTCAACTGCTCCAGAGCACTGCTGATCCTAGGCGTCATGGGAACAATTGTAAGACACACTTGATGAACAAACCTAAGTTTATGTCGTGTAATGGAGTCGCGTGACCACAAAAATAGATGCTTGTTCGGCTCCATCACAGGATGCTGATTTTCCTTGTACTTGCCGGCGACAGAATTTACAAGGAGTTGACAGGACCATCGCACTTTCATTTGGAAGCTCTCTATGGTAGGATGGACTTGCTGGCCGATTACAAGACGGGTGGATTGCTGACTTACATAACCATCCACACTGCCACTATCATGCATGCGAGCGAGCACCACCGTGATAGCAACGAGCTAGACATCTGCCTCCTCGCATTTGGCACATGAGGCGTCGTCAAGCCTGGTGAGTGGACCACGGAGACCACTCGCATAGCACCACCGCCTCCTGATTGCCCCGGTTAGAGTTGCATAGGCAGCGGGTTTGATTGACCTTTGCATGCCTCACCCCGAGTCACCCGAAGGCTATACCACTTTGATTGTTTGCCGCGTGATACGTTTTCGATCCGACGGCACCACTAGCAGAGGCGAATGCACTAAGCCTTGCACGAATCGCTCCGGAATTCGGTCGTTGGGCGAAGCGATGAGGCGCTTGCGACACTTCAAAATTGTTACCCAGCACGCCAGTTCGCCCACTCACGTCGGACAATCTCATTCTGATTGTAGACACCGCCCAACATTTTGATTGGCATTGCCCTGGGACCTGACCTGAGCCAAGGTCCTCTCACAGCATCCCAAGTCACCTTTAAATAAAGACCGGGTCATCACGTTCTTGATGCGCCTTGGGCAAGTCCCCGTGCCGGACGTAGAACCATTGCACCTCGCTTCCTCGTTTCAACCGGGTCTGCCAGGCTTGCGAACAAGCAAGCTGAAACGTTTCATGTCCAGCTCGGAGCGACTCTCACGTCAACCTGATACCTGTCACGCACGGGGCGAAGATTCAAGGCCATGTCGTCATACGCATGACATGTTTATTTATGATTCGATGGGCAGTTCTGCCAGGGCCGAATCTCATGCGGTTCGCCATGTTTTTTTTATATATCGCATCTGAACCGTTTGGCGTCGACGCTTTGGATGACAATGAAAAAGGACAGCGATGATAAATCCGCTACGGCGTTCGTTTCGACGCTCTGAGCGGAGCAGCAGGTCAGACAGATCGGTGCTCTCTCGGCGTTGTTTATTCGACCTTTCACCCCCCCTGCAAATCTAGATACGACGATACGCTTTTATCTGACTCTGGCTCAGAGGCGGAGACGCAGGAGGGTTCGCAACACAGCAAGCTCGCTTACGTCGACAAGGTTGTGCCCGTATACATAAAACAAGAGGTCCCTGCGCATAGTGGCAGCAAATGAAACAACAATTTTTTTGATGAAGTCCGACGCGGCGGCCGCCTAAATACCGCATCGTGCCACCGAAGCTTAAAAAAAAAAAGGAGACCAGTGAAAGGATGATATGGCGTGCGCCCCACGCGATATAGACTTCCGGAAGATTCCAAGACGCCTGCGAAGCGGTACTAGCACTTGTAAGTATTCATTCCTTCATGTCATCGGCGGCGCTGGATCGATCGTATGTCCGCCGCTGCTGGCGAGCAAGTGTGCCTTCGACCCGCAGAGCCCCGTTTCTCGTCGAGCCGCTTGAAGCTGCCAGATTCAAGCTCGAGTCTGTCGACGCCGTCCGAGGGTACGGCTCGTCGGGAGAGGCCACGATCACGACACAGCCCCCATAAGCAGCCGCTTTGGCCACGTGGACGACGTTGAAACGTCCGCTCCCAACTCGTCTTGCTTCGAGGCTGAGCCGCCCCGCTGGGAGGTTCTCTCTGATCAACGTCCCCTCCGAACCTGGCGGCTTGGTCAACAAAGTTCCTGACCGACGGCCCTGACCGTCGGTCGACAAGCCTCAGGCCTCAGGTACGACAAAGGAGAGTTAAAAGTAAAAAATTAAATAAAATAAATAAACAAGGATAGTTACTGTAAGCGACTTGGGGTCACGCCGGCGAGAGCACCCCGTCCGCTGGAGCGCGCCTGGAACGCTTCAAGCTGAGGCAATACTGATGACGTCATCTGTCACGGGTCATGCGGGATCCGGCCCGGACGGGGGACCCTCCGCGCTCGACAAGCACTGGGCCCTTGCGAGTCTCCCTGGCAGGGCTGCCGTGCTGTGGAGCCCGGCGAGGTTATTCCCACCGGCGCACCGCATGCGCGCACGATGGGCGGCGTCCATGTTCCCCCCCAAATGCGCGTTGCGGTGACTGCGACAGCGATGGAACCGAACTCGGGCGCGCCCGGGGAAGCAAGCAGGAGGTTACTGTACCCCCCTGGAGCTGGGCCCGGCGCCGGTGTGCGATCATCACCGGAGGGTGCGATATGACCGTGGCTCCGCAGTCCCATCTAATGGACCCTTCTTCCCCCCCCCCTTCATGGCTTTGCCACAATCGCACCGCATCGGCCCATCATGATGTCTGCCTGATACACTCCGCCCGGGAGATAGACTTGGTGATGCTGTGGCAGGGCCCGTTTAATCTCCAGTGGAACAACGCAACGGCGCGTCCCTCGCTTTTACGAGGGTTCACGAAATCGGCGCCCTCTCCCCTCTCCCTCCGTCGGATGCTCGAAAGGCACTAGCAGATATGATCGTGGATTCAAGGTTGCGGTGGCCACGGTCGAATAATATGACGGCCACGCGCGTTCGGGCATTTGCTGTCGTGATTGTTCGAAACGAACGATCTCGGCGACTGGTCGCTGATGTTGCCAAGGAACGCTGGTTCGAGGTTCTTTGACTGAAAAAAGAACAAAGAGACGGCCGAAATAAAATAACGAAAGGGGATCCGTCACAAGGTCGGTGGAGTACATACTCGCTCTTGGACGTAAATATTAAGTAACTAATCCATAGCGTGCACAACAGGTCATGTGTCAGCATTAATTTCAAACTGCTCTCTAGAAGCAAGAGTGAAAGACAAGGGGTGGTCATGAGCCATAGTAATTGTCCGGCGGGATGCGGAAAGTCACAATGAGGGTAACACTGAGATACAAGGGAGAAGAGAAATACAGATAATTTTGTTTTATTCCTCCTTGATGCCGGCTCCGTGTGCGTCGCGGCTTGGATCCAGCAAGTCATGGACGATGCCAATCTTGCTCCGTACTGTCGGCGAAGGTCGCCTATTATCGTCCGCAAGGGAATCCGAGCGGGGCCGCTTGTGCGACCTGGGCGAGACGAGCCCCGTACCATTCATCATCCCCTTGTCGACGCCACCGCGTTGTGAAGGAAAGTAGTGTTCCATATGTCGATCGCGCTCCCACGACAGCCCGTCTCTCCCATTGGGTGGTGGGGGCGCCGTGTGGAGTTGTGGCCCGCTGGGCTGTGACCCACTGTGGGTCAGGAAATCGAGCCAGGTCGCATCTCCAGAGTGTCCTGTGCTCAGTTGAGTCGCGGCGCGACACCAGAAAAGGATGGGAACTGACCACTAGATTCCTGTTGCGGCGCTGGAGGCGGCTGTAGTTGTTGGGGTGGAAGATGCGAAGGCCAGTCCAACGGAGCAAACTGCGATGGTTGTGATGGCCGATGGTCGTCACTGCTGTCCAAGAACGCAGAGAGCAGGTCCGGGGATTGCTGCGAACGTGAGACGGAACCATTTGGTGTCTGGCCAGATGACGGATTATGTCGCATTAGCTGGTGATAAATTCCTGGAGACTGAGTATCGGGATGCTGAGGATATGCGGTCGACGATCGTGGGTTATACCCGGAAGTTCGTGATATTGGGGCACCCCTCGAAGATGATGGAAATTCCAAGGACGATGAGGGGAGAAATGATTGCTGCGGACTGGAGACCGCAGCCCCGTAACTATAAGACAGTGGATGTGAAGTGTGCCCATTGTGATTATGCCGGTAGCTGTTCGGAGCGTGGGTAGAGGCAGGAGAAGGGAGGTAGCTGCTGTACAAGGAATCATCGGGTGTGAGTTTTGGGTTGCTGCCCGCGCTGACACTGAGAGCTAGACGCGACCGCTCCTGGGGGCCCGGTTGATTGTTGGAAGGGAGTGACCGACCGGAAGCATGTCGTTCCGTTGAGACGGGAAGCGAAGTCGCACCACTCGGGGATGGTATTTGCGAGGAATGGTGGAGTGGCATCGGTGGTTGAGGAATGGCCATAGCTCGGTGGGGCGGGTACTCGTTCACCTGAAATTGGGAAATGAGTGCAGGGTCGCCGTGAAGGGCGTCGATACGGACATCGACGTTCAGCCCCAAATCCCCTCCCGGAGGAACGAATTTGCCGTTGCTGCCAAACTCTTGCTTCAGCTTGGCATCCATACGTTTTTTGTTGCTGCTGCGTGGATTGGAGT
>JBBPTT010000920.1:0-14673 GCA_038094175.1 Boletellus aff. lepidospora
GAACCTCTCGTGTCTTCGCACTACACCTCAGAGTGTGCGCTCGACTAGTTGCTTTCATTGGTTCTGGACTTAGTGTCGAACCTTTGACCTTGCTGGATAACTCCACGCAAGCGTAACACCATGGACCTGATCGTGGATCTCCCAATCTCGGCCAGTTTTGACTCTATTGGTCATGGTCGATCATGGCCTTACAAAGGGGGTAATTTTCCTCCCTTGCAATAAAACCATCAATGCAGCAGGGGTAGCCAAGTTGTTTTTCAGAAACATCTTCCCCAGATTTGGACTCCATGACAAAGTAATATTGGACAGAGGTCCCCAATTTGCCTCCACATTCACCAGGGAACTCACTCAACTCCTGCAATATGATCTAGCTCTATCCACTGCCTACCACCCTCAGACCGACAGAGAAACTGAACATGTAAATCAAGAACTGGAAACATACCTTCAAATATTTTGCAATGGAAACCCTGCTAAGTGGCATGACCTTCTTCCCATGGCTGAATTCACTCACAATTCTGCTACTCATTCGGTCACCAAGCAAACCCCTTTTGCCCTTATGATGGGATACAAACCAAGAGCCTACCCAGCCATTGGAAAAACATTCCTCCCTGCTCTCGAGTCCCATATGATGATCCTCAATAAAGCCTGTCAAGAGGCAAAAGCTACCCATGTAACCACCCAACTATGACTAAAGAAAAGAGTATGGTCTAAATACAAACCCTTCAAAGTCAGAGATAAAGTATGGTTAGAAGGAAAGAACCTTCACATTCCCTATCCATCCAGAAAACTTGCCCCTAAACAAGAAGGCCCCTTCAAAATCGAAAAAGTCATTTCTCCAGTCTCATTTCAACTTCAACTCCCCTCCTCCTGGAAAATTCATCCAGTCTTTCATGCCTCCCTTCTCACCCCATACACTGAAACTCCTGAACACAGTCCAAATTACATCTGCCCACCACCTGAGTCCATTGAAGGAGAAGAGGAGTATGAAGTAGAAGCAATCCTTGCTCATAGAGGACACACTAGACAAAGGAAGTACCTTGTCAAATGGAAAGAATATTCCTCCACCAAAAACACCTGAGAACCTGCATCAAATCTCTCCAATGCCCATGAACTTCTTTCTGTGTACAGAAAAATCCATCCATCCACATTCTTCAATAAAGTCTCCTTTCTAAAACCGCTTTTTCGACAACAACAAAGAAACTATTAGGATGAAAATCTTGGAGCTGGAATCTTCAATGTACAAAGGGGGTATTATTACAGTTTTTCCTTTTCTACCCTTGATAAGTCTCTCCCCTTACCCACTCCCTGGATGATGACTACCAAAGACAGCAGAGACTACTCAAATTGACCCATCCTTGCTAACCCGGTGGTATATCCCTTATGGGTCACCTGTGAAACCCTTGGTTACTTGCACACCTTCACCTTATCACATCATCACCCTGATAGTAACCCTATATAGCCTTTCAGCCACCATCTTTTGATCCATTGATCCCATCTTCTTGCTGTGCATTGATACATCAATCACCCTAGTTACCCATGACTCATTCTGGCTCATCAAGGCTATTTGCACAGCCTATCTCTGTAGTATATAGTTCAACCCATTTTATACTTTGGTTCCCCAGCTAGTTCTACACAATCTATGTGTGTTACAGTTTTTCCTTTTTCTCCCCTTGATAAGTCCTCCCACTTTCCATCTTGATCATGATAACTACCGATGAACCATTAGGATCCATCTATTTCGGCTAAACCAATAGACATCGGATGCCCATTCCATTGACAACTGCCTTATCCCTTCTCATCGTCACTGCTTCACATCGTCACTGCTTCACATCGTCACTTCTTCACATTGTCACACCTTCACCATCTCACTGTGAGGGTAACCATGCATAGCCTCACAGCCACCATCTTTTGATCCCCTGATCCCATCGTTGATGCTGTGCATTGATGTATCAGTCACCCTAGTTACCTATGACTCATTCTAAGTCATCGCAGCTGTACGCACAGCTTATCCTGATACTATATAGTCGACCCCAGTTTGTACCATAATTTTCCCAGCTAGTTCTACGCAATCTACGTGTAGTTTTCTGGCCTTCACAAGACTGCTCGCCACAGTTAGTGAGATCCTCTTCAGTGTCTTTGCACTACACTTTGAGTGTGCACTCGACTAGTTACTTTCATTGGTTCTGGACTTGTTGTTGAACCTTTGACCTTGCTGGATAACTCCACACAAGCATAACAATGTGTAGTTTTCTGGCCTCCATGAGACTGCTTGTTGCAGTTAGTGAGAATCTCTCATGTCTTCACACTACACCTCAGAGTGTGTGCTCAACTAGTGTCTTTGTTCGAGACAGGACTTATTGTTACAAGAAATGCCACTCCCTTTAGACCAGCACGACGTGGTGTAACGTTGATGAGTTTTTCTTCTCCTTCTGTCTATGCTTCTCGACTAGTAACAACTCCTGATAGTCATCTATATTCGGATTCCTACCCCGCCCCTATGCCTCCCCGTTTTAGTCTTATTCTTGATGCGCCCATTTCTATTTCGGACATCCCTCTCCTAAGATGATTCTCTCGCATCATCTCGTGTTCCTCTTTCCCCTGGATACCGCAGCCTCTTTGTCATGATAGATAACGCTTCATCGGCCGATTCTTTGTCATAACAATCTGTCTAGCAGTATATAAAGACCGATGACCTGTACCACTATTCTTTAGCTAGTTCTACGCAATCTACGTGTAGTTATCTGGCCTCCTCGAGACTGCTAGGTTGCAGTTAGAGAGATCCTCTCGTGTCTTCGCACTACACCTCAGAGTGTGCGCTCGACTAGTTACTTTCTTAGGTTGCGATTAGATATCGAACCTTTGACCTTGCTGGATAACTCCACGCAAGCGTAACAATAGTCTCTCATCCAGCTGAGCACCATTTGTGATAGCACATATGGGGTGGTGACCATGGAGTCTGTGGGTAGGTGTTCAGTATGTTGATCAAAGGCATGGTAGTGGTGGTAGAGGTTTAGGGTGAGTGGGAGAAACTCACTCTGTTCAAAAGTGGGGTCGTGGTTAATAAGGAGTACTAGGTGGACGTCCTGAAAGATCTTATCTAGGATGTCCCACAATTGGATCTTTGGCAATCAGTGGAGCCGATATATTTCTTCCAATGCTCTATCTGCTGTTCCATCAGTGCGATAGTGTTCGAGGGGATCAGGTAGGACAGTTGGAAGTTCCATGGCCATGGTGGGTTGGTAGGGGAGAGGATGGTTTTGATGATTCAGTTTCCCCCATTTTAAGCCCAAGTCAAAACATAAATTTCCCTTTATCTACTCAGGGTCCGCCCATCTCCAATTCAGCATAGGTGAATCCACTAAATGTTCCACCTCTGGTCCCATTACTGCCCTCCAGTCTCATTCCTGTGGATTCACCACCCTGTGGCGTCTACTGCGGTGGTGTATTAATGTCTTTGTGCGAACCAGGGCCCCAATGTGGAGCTCCCCATCCACTAGCGTTCTTGTCCTGCTTCAATGGACCCATTGCCCCACATCAAATAGAGCCAAGTGGTGTCGTGTACACGCACTTCTACCGCCCAGAAGCAGGACCGGTTGGCTAAGTCGTGCCCCAAGTATGCTATGTATAATAGGAATAGGGTGATGGCAAGGGTGATGAACTTGTGGGTTTCGAGGGAGAATTGCATATTGAATGCAGTGTGGGTAGTGATGGTGAAGATGGTAAGAGCTGTAATGCTGGTGGGCTTGGATGCGAGAGGTCCCTTTTTATGGAGAGAGTGGGTGGTGCATGGACCAAGACGTTGTATCAATTCGGGACTGTGGAATCAGGGTCATCAATTCAGGTGGGACTGGGTTTCTATTGTGGAAAGGCACTAGGGTGTCTTGTTTGGTAATCTCGTAATATCTGTCTTGCATTGGTTAGATTACTGGCAGGTTCCCATGTGTTTTCGGCCAAAGAATATCCCTTCCATTTAACTAAATAGTGTCTTCATCCGATCGCTCCTCGATGTGCTAGGATTTCTTCTACTTTGTACTCTTCTTCTCCTTCAATAGAGCTGGGTGGTGGTTGGAGAAAATTGGGGCCATGTTCTTTGTTTTCCTTGTAAGGGGTGAGGAGTGAGGCATGGAATACTGGATGAATCTTCCAGGACAAAGGGAGTCGGAGTTGGAATGCTACTGGTGATATAACTTTCTCAATTTCGAAGGGTCCAACTCTTTTAGGGGCTAGTTTCCTTGATGGGTAAGGGATTTGAAGGTTCTTTCCTTCTAGCCATACTTTTTCCCCGACCTTGAAGGGTTTATATTTTGACCAGCCTTTCTCTTTCTGACGTAATTGGGTGGTGACATGTGCAGCCTTGACTTCTTTTCGAGCATTGTCGAGGATCATCATTCGAGATTCGAGAGCAAGTAGGAATGTCTTTCCGATGGTAGGGTAAACTCGGGGTTCATACCCCATCATTAGTGTGAATGGTGTCTGTTTGGTGACCGAATGGGTGGCAGAATTGTGAGCAAATTCAGCCATAGGAAGAAGATCGTGCCACTTAGCAGGGTTTCCATCACAGAAGATTCTTAGATACGTTTCCAATTCCTGATTGATGCATTCAGTTTCTCCATCAGTTTGAGGATGATAGGCTGTTGACAATGCCAGATCGTACTGCAGTAGTCTGTCATATCCCAGACTTTCGCCAAGTCCAACTCCGGGTCCAACTCTGTTCGTCCTCCAGATCGTCCTCCTTGAGAGTGTGGTAACTCTCCATCAGACTTTCATGACTTCATTCTATTTTCCCCTTTTGTATATCTGATTTCCTTTTACTACTTAGTCCTTTCCATTTAGGTTCTGTACACCGCCCGTTTCACCTGTCACCGGTGCGCAGCTCTGTTGTATGTTTCAACTGTCCTCCGTTCTCACGTACCTACAAACCTGTACACCCTCCGACATGTCCGCAGTCGATGGCGATGATCCCGCTAGCAATTGCTGTACACACCATAGTATATAAGACTCTGTACATACACTGTGGTAGTTCAGTTTGATATCGATTTAATTGCCCTCCAGTCAGTTCCGACCACCCTCCGACCCATCTCCAACCCTCCGACCCATCTCCGACCCTCCGACCTCCGAGGACGCGAGTACAAGGGAGCGACACATAAGTCCTGCTCCAAGTCCTCGCCCTTTTGCTCTCTCATCCCTCTGTGCGTACAGTCTGGACATCGTTGGACTTACCCGGAGGAATGGATTTAACATAGTCGGGTGAGCTCTCTGGCAAATGCAGACGCAAATTGAGGTCCTCTGTCAGATATGACTTGATCATGAAGTCCAAATCTAGGAAAGACATTTCTGAAAAAGAGCTTGGCTATCCCTGCTGCATCAATGGTTTTGGTACAAGGGAGGAAAATCACCCCCTTCGTAAGGCCATGGTCGACCACGACCAGTATAGAGTCAAAGCCTGTGGAGACCAGGAGGTCGGTGATCATGTCCATAGAAATATTCTGGAATGGGCAGTCTGCCTCCATGGGATTGGGGAATGGTGGTGGAGTTGTAGGATGAGTATTAACTTTGTTTGCCTGGCAGACTGCACATCCATGGACAAATTTGCAGACAAAGGTTGAGAGGCCTGGCCACCAGTAGTCCCACTGGAGTAGGGATAGGGTTCTAAAATATCCACCATGCCCTCCAGCAGGGGACTTGTATAGTTTAGTAACCAATGCTTGTCACTGCAATTCAGGAATAAAAAGACATCCCTTGAAGTATAACATCCCATCCTCCCATTGCCAGTTGTTGGCATTGGCTTGAGGGAATAGCAAGGAACCCATTTGTGCAGCGGCAATGGTGTTCTTTGCAAGGGGGTTGTCTTTGGTGGATTGGACTATTTTCTCCCATATGGCAAGATCAATGAGATTGATAAAATGGTCTTCTGGGATGAGGGTGACATCTTGGTTATCGCCAGTGGTATCAACTTCGTCTCTTCTGGACAGTGCATTGGTGGGGGCCATTTTATTTCCCAGGAGATTTTGATATCATATGTCAAAATCTTGTAGGAACAGCATCCACCTGGCTTGTCATTGAGATAGCTTATGGGGTTGTTTAAAGTATGCCAAATTCTTATGGTCAGTTTGGATTGTCATCTGATGTTCTGTTCCTGATAAGTAATGTCTCCATTCCTCCAGTGCTTGTATGACCGCCAGTAACTCCCTATCATAGATGTCATAGTTTCGTTCTTCTAGAGAGAAGGTCCTTGAGAAGTAAGTGCAAGGATGGAGTTCTCCATTTCTGTCAGTTTGCATAAGAACTGCTCCTGATGCTGTGAGCGAGGCATTGGTCATGACCATGAAGGGTTTGGTGGAGTTGGGCAATTTGAGGACTGGTTTAGACATGAAAGCTTTTTGGAGAGTTCTGAAAGCTTTTTCACATTCGGGTGACCAGTTCCAGTTTACTCCTTTCTTGGTTAACTTGTGGAGAGGTTGACTGATTCTGGAGAAGTCAGGGATGAACTTCCTATAGAAGTTGCAGAATCCAATGAATGAATGGATTTGCTTTACGGAAGTGGGGCTATTCCACTCTTTGATAGCCTTGAGCTTTCCAGGATCAAGGGTAATTTCACCAGGTCGAACTATCATTTCAAGGTAGTTGACTTCAGTGACATTGAAGGAGCATTTACTCAGCTTGAGGAACAAGTCGTTGTCCATCATTTGTTGTAGAACTCTGTGAGTTCTTTCGGTATGTTCCCCTGGTTGTTTGGAGGTGATGATAAGATCATCTATATATATGATTAGCCATCCTTCAGCAATCATATCAGTGAATACATGATTCATTAAGGCTTGAAACGTAGCTGGAGAGTTGCTTTGCCCAAAGAACATGACTGTTGGTTCGAACAGTCCTACTGGAGTGATGAAGGCGGCTTTCCATCGGTTGGGAGGGTGAATCAGTACGTTGTTGTATCCCCATCGTATGTCCATCTTAGTGAAGATGGTGGCGTCTTTTAACTGATCTACGAGTTCGGAAATGCAGGGCAGTGGATATGCATTTTTGACCGTGTGCTCATTGAGGTATCGGTAATCTTGGCAAGGATGAAGGCCTCCGTCTTTCTTTGGTATGAAAAAGAAGGGGGAAGCTTGGGGTGATTGTGATGGTACAATGGTTCCTTTCTTCAGGTTTTCATTGACGAATGTTTTACAGGTGTCCAGTTCTTTAGGGTTTAGAGGATAGACTTTAGCTACCTTTGGCACAAAGGTGTCTTTCAGGTCGATATGATGGTTGTATTTCCTGGACAGAGGTAGTTTGCCTAAAGGGGGTTCTTCAAACACCTGTCGGAATTCCTCGAATTCAGGGGGAAGGATGGTTTCTTTCTTGTTTGCCATTTCTGCTTGGGTGATTTCCGTTGAATGAGTTATTTTATAAATAATTTCCTTATTGATATAGGCGTCTGGGTTGAGTATTAGATATCTTAGAAGATATCTCTGTTTGATTTGATCCAGAGATGGTGTAACCAGGTTGATTGATTCAGGGAGAGTAATCTCGCCTTTAGCCCAGTCTATTTCTGGGTTTACCAGTCAAAGCCAGGACATTCCTAGTATCGCTTCTTCACCTCCGCAGTTGATGATAAGGAAATCCTGTTTTTCTAGGAGTAGATTTTCCATGGTGATGGAAAGTGTGACTTTCCTTCGTATTAACCCATTCTCATTCTCTGTTCCATCGGCATTGGTGGCTTTGATGGGTATCTTTAGTTTCCTAGTTTCTAGTCCAAGTTTTTCTACTAGGTTCTTGTTTATGAAGCAGTTGCTTGCTCTGCTATCCACTAGTGTGGATATTTCAGCAATTTTTCCTGTTTTCTCTTCTTGTAATAAAGCGGGAAGTCAGATTGCTCGATCTGCAATAGGAGATACAATTACAGGAATAGTAGTCATGGGGATTGGTGATGCTGAAACACCTTTCCCCCTTAAAAACCCTCCTCCTCCTTGGTAACTTGGGTGGTTTCAACTTCTTCATCTTCGAAGCAGAGACTTAACACCTTGGCTGCTTCTTCAGGGGTTACTTTGCTGTTTTTAGCAAAGAACTTTTCCATGGGGTTATCGGTCTGTATCATTCGAGTAGTGGGTGTCTGTCTATTCATAGGTGGTACTTGCCTATTGGTTTGTTCGAAATTCCTTCTTCTGAAGGAGTTCCCTTCCCACTTATGATTCCTGGTTGAGCATCCTACTTTGTGGCAAATGAAACATTTGTTGTTTCAGAAGTGCTCTGTTCTTTTGGTTGGCAAAAGCCAGATTACGTCAATGTCCATTGTGTAAGGGTCCTTATGGGTTTTGTGGGAGGATCCAGACGTATTTGGTTGTCCCTGCCCAGTTCTCAGGAGTTGGGTTCTAGTCCTGACTTGGTCAAATTGCACTGCTTTCTCCATCCATTTTTGCCATTTTTCAGGGGCCGGATCTACCGCTGTCATGAGGTTCACTATATCCCCATTTACTGCTACCCTGAGGAGATCTATTAGGATTGTGTCTTGGTGTCCCATGCCCGCGTTGGCTACTAGTAGCTTGAATTGAGCTCTGAAGTTCAGGAAAGTTCCCCTGCCCTGTTTCAAAGCGTAAAGTTTAGATCATGCATCAGCCTGAGCATCACCTGGGGAGAAGGTTGTGAAGAAGTCTTTCTCCAGGTCAGCGAAGGTGATGCTGATTTTTCCTTGTGCAGCGTCGTCCAGCTTTTGATACCAAGCTTCTGCGAAGGTGGCTGTGAGTCCAGTTTTCATGTTGTTGAGGAGAATGACGATTTGTGCCAGTTTGTCATATACTTCATGGTTTAGCATGAAGTATGCTTTCATTGCCCAAAACCATCTCTTAGCATCTTCTGCTTTCCCACTAAAGGCTTCTGGACATCCTGCTCTGATTTCTGACTTCTTGCTAGTAGGTGGGGTTACCGCCAGTGGGTTAGCTGCAGGGGTAGGTGCTGGTCCAGTTGCTTGGTGAGTCATATCGATATTATGTGGAGAGGTTAACTCAATTGGGGATGGTTCTCTTGGGGTGGAAAAGCCTGTGCATGTTTCTTCAGTCGGTTCGGGAAAGATGGAAATAACTGGGGGTGCTGGGGATGCTTGTGAGGGACAACAAAGTCTTCTTGGTGGTTGAAAGGGGTTCTGAGGGATTTGAGATGTTCTCTGAAGTCTTCACCTTTCCGGCTGAGGGGCTGGGGAGTTTGCAACATATCTTTCTTCTTCGTAATCAGAGTCCTCAGGTAGTTGAATCCAGGATTGAGACGTGGTGGCTAATCACGGTCCCTCTGCTTTCAAGCAGGGGTATGGTCCTTGTTTCTTAGGTTGGTCTTGGTCAACGGAACAGTGTTGAATACAGGGTGATTGTGGCGATCACGATTTCTACCAATCGCAGGATGGTAGTGGTGGCTAGAATGAAGGAAAGGTCTAGCAGTTCCAATCTTCTTCCTGAAGATGACTTCGTGGTTGTTGTTTAGAATCCTTCTGCTAAAAAGCAGGGATTTGAATAGAGCTAGTTCTTTTGTTATGCTTGCATGGAGTTATCCAGCAAGGTCAAAGGTTTGACAACAAGTCGAAAATCAATGAAAGCAACTAGTCGAGCGCACACTCTGAGGTGTAGTGCAAAGACATGAAAGGATCTCTCTAACTGCGACCAGCAGTTTTGAGGAGGCCAGAAAACTACACGTAGATTGCGTAGAACTAGCTAAGGAATAATGGTACATGGCATGGGGCTTTTATATACAATCTGGTATAGACAAGTGACTAAGAATCGGCCGCGAAGGAGTCATCCAAAGTTACTACATGGGAATTGATATAGGGGAGTAGGGGGACATGAGATGATGCGAGAGAATCATCTGAGGAGAATATGTCCATTAGTGGCATCAGCACATCAAGGGAGGAATCAAAGACGGGAGACATAGCAACGGAATAGGAGACTAAGGGAAAATGAATATCTCCGCCAGTTAACAGGTCAGACCGGTTATCAACGGGAGAGGAAAAAGACATTAAATATGCACGTCGAATAAGAGGAGAAGTAGCAGTCACATTTCTTGTAACAGGTGGGGGTTACAATGTGGATAGGCAAGATTGGAGAGGAGGGGGCCTCAGGAGATGCTTGCTGGGAATGAAGTACCAGACGGTGGGTAGATACGACCTGCGAAACGTATTTGTCATGGTCAAAAATGGGTAGACTAGAGAAGATAGTGCTAAACAGAGGATAAACGAGATCAATAGGTAACTGGGAGACAAAAACATGAAAACCCTGCAAGTGAAGAATAGAAAAGACGTGTTCAGGGATGCAATTGATTGCAAGTCAAAGGGGGAGGCCATAGCCAGTGGGACAGTCGACAGGAGCGGCATGAAAGTGAAGTGTTTGAGCTTGAGTACAATCATGGAAAAGGCGTATGAGCTCCTGAGATATTTCGTCCTCAATGTACAAGGGAAGGGCTTCGAGGGCAAGGACAAGGGCAGGTTCAGAGAGGATGGCTGTGTAAAGAGCATGGGCAGAAAGGCGAGGGAGGTGGGTAGCTTGGACAGGGATATTTTGGAGGGTGGTGTGACGAACAGAGGTGGAGGAGATGGAAGAAGAAGCGGAGCAAGGAGTGGTGGGAATGGACATGGTGGGGAATGGGCTAGGTGTAGAACCAGTAAAGGGTAAAGAAAGTGGCAAGGAGAGAGACGAAGAGGAGGGTGGAGAGAAGGGGAATAAAAGGACTGAGAACTAGGTACATTAGGATCTATCGTAAGTGATGGTCTTTTTTATATTTAGATAAAAGGAGAGGGGCATGGCAGAGATTGCTTTCGGGTTCCCATGTGTTTTCTGATGAGCTGTAACCCTTCCATGTGGTCAGGTACTTGTAATGGCCAGGGGATCCCTGGTGTGCGAGGAGTGCCTCAACTTCATATTCTTCTTCATCGGTGATTAGCACAGGTGGTGGTCTAGGGAATGAAGGACCATGTGCATCAGTTTGTTTAAACGGGGATAGAAGCGAAGCATGGAAGACATTGTGGATTCTCCATGTGGGTGGGAGGCAGAGTTGGTATGCAAGCGGTGATAGAACCTGAGAGATCTCAAATGGTCCATGCCATTTGGGGGCGAGTTTCCTGGAGGGGTAGGGAATTCAGAGATTAGTGGCTTCGAGCCAAACCTTATCTCCTACTTTCCAAGGAGAGAATGAGCAAGTGGTGTGCCAAGTCATGGTGAGGCGGGCTGAGTCATGGGCAGTGAGGGCTTCTTCCCGGGCTTTAGCTAAGGAGGAGAGGCAATCAGTGAGAGTGGGAAGAAAGGTTTTACCCAAGGTGGGGTACACCCGAGGTTCATAACCAAGGAGGAGGGAGAACAGGGATTTCCGGGTGGAACTGTGAGGGACGGAATTATGGTGGAATTCCATGGTTGTCAGGAAATTAGTCCATTCTAGAGGATTATTAGCACAGAAAATGTGAAGATAAGTCTCTAATTCTTGATTGGTTCATTCAGTTTGACCATCAGTTTGGGGGTGGTAGACAGTGGAGAGGTGTAGGTCGTACTGGAGGAGTCTGGCGAGTTCTCAAGCAAAGGCTGAGGCAAATTGGGGGCCTCTGTCTGAGATGATGGAGTTGTGGAGACTGAAGCGTTTGAAGACATTGTCAAAAAACAGTTTAGCGACACCAGCAGCATCAATGGTTTTGAGACAAGGGAGTAGAATTACCCCCTTTGTAAGGCCATGGTTGACCATGACCATGACGGAATCAAAGCCTGAGGATAGGGGGAGGTCTGTGATGAGATCAACAGAGATTTGCTTAAAGGGGAGGGTCGAGGTAGAGGGGATGGGTGTAAGTGGTGGTACAGTGGGGTGAGTATTGACCTTGGACTGCTGACAAAGGGCACAGCCAGCGATGAAGTTCTTGACAAAGGTGGCAAGACCTGGCCACCAATAATCTTGTTCAACTAAGGCCTTGGTGCAGAACTGTCCCGCATGGCCAGAAGTGGGGGAGGAGTGAAGGGAGTGAAGGAGATCGGAGCGAGCATCTGGGGGAACATAGAGTCAGTCTCAAAAATACAGTTTCCCATTGTATAGGGACCAATCAGAGAGAGAGGAGCGAGGGAATAGAGGGGAGCCATCCTTGAGAGCATTAACCACTCGAAGGATGAGGGGATCAGATGGGGAGGAAGCAGAGATTTTGTCTGCCAAGATGAGATCAAAGGTGGTGATGACAGTGGGTTCTGGGAGTATAGGAGTGATGTTATTGAGGGAGGTGTTCACAGAATCTTGTCAAGAAAGAGCATTGGCTGGCCCCATTTGTGTGCTGGGGGTAACTTTCCAGGTGATGTCAAAGTCCTGAAGGAAGAGAGACCAGTGAGCTTGACAATGAGAGAGCTCTCAGGGGTCTTTGAGATATGAGAGGTTCTTGTGGTCAGTGAGGATGGTGACTGGGTGAGAGGTGCTGAGGAGGTAGTGTCGCCATTCTTGTAACGCAAGAATGACCGCTAGGAGTTCTCTGTCGTAAATGTCATAGTTTTGTTCAGCAGGACTGAACGTTTTAGAGAAATAAGCACAGGGGTGGAGGTCACCATTAACATCAGTTTGGAGAAGAACAGCTCCTGTAGCAAGGAGGGAGGCATCAGTCATTAGAGAAAATGGTTTAGAGGGGTCTGGGAGCAAGAGGACTGGGGTGGAGGAGAAGAAAGCTTTGAGAGCATTGAAAGCTCTGTCCTGAAGAGGAGTCCAGAGCCAGGGTTCATCTTTCTTGGTGAGGAGGACGAGGGGGGCGATGACATTGGAGAAATTTGGGATGAATTTTCTGTAGAAATTAGTGAACCCCAAGAAACTATGAATCCCTTTGACTGAGATCGGAGGCTTCCACTCTGCTATAGTGGTGAGTTTAACTGGGTCCATCTCTACCTGTCCTTGACCAATGATCATCCCTAGGTATTCCATCTTCGGAGTATCAAAAGAGCATTTGGAGAGTTTGAGTGAAAGATTGTGATCTCTGAGTCATTGGAAGACCTGGAGGGTTCATCGATGGTGAAGTTTGATGTCGTCTTTTGTATGTATGCCGATGTCGTCCATGTAAATCTTCAGCCAGCCTTTGGTAAGGATGTCAGCAAATATATGATTCATAAAGCTTTGGAAGGTGGGAGGAGCATTATTAAAACCAAAAAACATGACCATTGGTTCAAAGAGACCGAGGGGGGTGATAAAGGCAGCCTTCCATTGATCTTCTTCTCAGAGTCGAATGTTATTGTAGCCCCATTGGATGTTGAGCTTGGTGAAGATGGTGGATTCCTTCATGTCGTCGATAAGGTCTGAAATGAGGGGGAGAGGGTAAGTGTTTCGAATGGTGAACTCATTAAGATAGCGATAGTCTTGACATGGGCGAAGGGTGCCATCTTTCTTCAGGACAAAGAAGAATGGAGAGGCTTGGGGAGATTTGGAGGGAATGATTTGACCAGTTTTGAGATTTTCTTCAACAAAGGCCTTGCAGGCTTCTTTCTCAGTGGGGTTGAGGGGGTATACCTTAGCTATTTTCAGGATGAAAGACAGTTTCAGCTCAATTACATGGTTGTAGGGTCAATGTGGAGGGAGAACACTGAACATCTTCTCGGAGAAGACGTCCAAGTATTCCTTACACCATTCTGGAACTTCCTGTTCCTTGGGGGCTTCTTGTTGTGCAAGTTGAGTGGAGAGGGTGATTTTATCGAGGGAGTGGGAAGTTGGAGGGTGAATGGTGACAGTCTTGGTGATCCAGTCGATGTCAGGGTTTCACTTGACCAACCAGGAGGTTCCCAGGATGACCTTCTTTTCACCAAGTGAGGTGACCATGAATTTGATATTTTCAGAGTATGAAGGGAAGAATGCTTTGGCATAGATGGTGAACTGGATGATTCCCTTTCGGTTGGGAGTTCCATCCACATTGGTGGTGGTGAGAGGTTGGGCCATCCAGCAAATGCCGGACTGAAGGAATGGTACAAGGCTGGAATTGATGAAATTTCCAGTCACTCCACTATCGATGAGAGCAGTGGTGTTGATGGTTTGAGATTGGGACTGTAGGCGAACAGGAATACGAATGGTTCTTACATTTGGTTTGCCTACTAGTACATGAGGGAAGGATGACATCAAGGCAGCTTCCCTATTTAAAAATCCAGAACGAGACTATCAATTTGTGCCTCTCCAGGTTCAAAGCATAGTTTAAGGGTTTGAAGGATTTCCCCTTCTTCTTTCCTGGTAGAGTGGAGTTGAGACATATAGGTTTCAAGAGTGAAGGGAGAGGAAGCAATGACTGAGGGAGTAGTGGAGGTAGTGGCCAAAGTATTAGTGGTGGTGGTGTTGACAGCAATGGGCATTTGAGAGCGAGAGGGTCTGAAGGGAGTGGTGAAGGTGGTACATTTTCCTGCATTGTGTCCCTTCTTTCTGCAACAGAGGCAATGACCTTCCTTGAAGCATCAGGTCCATTCCTCTGGAGTGAGCTTCCCTACTCTGAGGGTGTCAACATCCATGGCATTTGGGTTTGGGGAGGTAGTACTGGTGGGGCGAGGGGATGAGAAGAAGGGCGACTGGTGACTGCCCTTCTTGTTAAATCCAGTCCTCCAGGTAAGTCCAACGTTGTCCGGACTGTATGCGCAGAGGGACGGGAGAGCGAAAGGGCGAGGACTTGGAGCAGGACTTATGTGTCGCTCCCTTGTACTCGTGTCCTCGGAGGTCGGAGGGTCAGAGATG
>JBBPTT010000921.1:0-14661 GCA_038094175.1 Boletellus aff. lepidospora
CCATGTACCACTACTCCTTAGCTAGTTCTATGCAATCTATGTGTAGTTGTCTGGCCTCCTCGAGACTGCCTACTGCAGTTAGAGAGATCCTCTTGTGTCTTCACACTACACCTCAGAGTGTGTGCTCGTCTAGTTGCTTTCATTGGTTCTGGATTTGCTGCCGAACCTTTGACCTTGCTAGATAACTCCACACAAGCATAACAAAAGAACTAGCTCTATTCTCATCCCTGCTTTTCAGCAGAAGGACCCTAGTCAATCATGAAGTCATCTTCAGGAGGAAGATTGAACCTACTAGCCCTCACCTTTATACTAGCCACCACCACCATCTTGAAACTAGTGGAAACCATCACCGCCACCATTGCCCTATATGCATTTCTGTCTTGACGACCCAGACTGACCTAAGAAAAAGAACTCTACCCCTGCTCAAAAAGCAGGAGGGCCTCAATTAGTCACCACATCGAGATCAAGGGTAAGGCCACCTGAGGAATCAGACTATGAGGAGGAATACATTGCCAATTCTCCAAATCCTCAATCCCAAGGACGAAGAATCCCCAGACCCCCTCAATCATCCAACCCCTTCCAGCCACCAAGGAGACTTCGCCGACTATCCCAAGTTTCCCCAGCACCCCCTATCATCTCAATTCTTCCTGAAACAGAACAAACTGGGTTCACCACCCTGAGAGAACCTTCCACAATTGAGTTATCCCCTCCGCATACTAATACCATGACTCACTAAGCAACTGGACCAGCACCTACCCCTGCAGCCAACCCTCCGGCTGTAACTCTGCCAGCAAGCAAAAAATCGGAAATATGAGCCAGATGTCCAGAAAATTTTAGTGGAAGGGCAGAGGATGCTAAGAGATGGTTCTGAGTGATGAAGGCATACTTCCTGTTAAACTGAGAAGTATATGACGAACTGGCACAGATTGTCATCCTCCTCAATAACATGAAAACTAGGCTAGCAGCCACCTTCACTGAAGGATGGTACCAGAAATTAGAAGATGCAGCAAAGGGAACGATCAATATCACCTTTGCTGATCTGGAGAAAGACTTTTTTTACAACCTTCTCCCCAGGTGATGCCCAAGCTGATGCACAATCCAAGCTTTATGCTTTAAGACAGGGCAGAGGAACCTTTCCAAACTTCAAAGCTCAATTCGAGCTATTAGTTGCCAACACAGGAATGGGACATCAAGACATGATCTTGATAGATCTTCTCAGGGTAGCAGTAAACTCAGATATCATAAATCTGATGACTGCAGTAGACCCTGCCCCCGAGAAATGGATGAAATGGGTAGAGAAAGCTGTGCAATTCGACCAAATCAGGACTAGGACACAGCTTCTCCGAATGGGCCAAACACGCCCAGAGGTGGGATCTTCCAGAAATCACAAAGATCCAAACACAATGGATGTTGATGTCATCAGACTCTCACCCATGGAAAGAGCCGAGCATATGAAGAATAACAAATGCTTCATTTGCCACAAGATTGGATGCTCCACCAGAAATCGCTGATCAAAGAACCCTGTCTACAGAGGAAGACCCAGAGAAAGAGACTATAGGAAAGTGCCTCCTATGTCTAGAAACGCACCACCTACTTGCACATTACAGACAGGGGATGAGATTCAAACATTCCTGGAAAACAACCAAGTTTCTAGGGCAGAGGCAGTTAAAGTCCTCAAAATGTACTTCTCTAAAGAAGGAGGAGAGATGGCGGTAGATGAACCAAACCTCAACTCAAAAGGAGCAGAGGATTTTTGAAGGGGGAAGGTGTTCCAGCATCACCAATCCCCACAACTACTATTCCTGTAATTGTATCTCCCATCGCAGACTGAGCAATCCAACTTCCCCTCTGTCTATGTGAAGAAGAAACAGGAAAAACTGCTGAAATATCCTCACTAGTGGATAGTGGAGCAAGCAATTGTTTCATCAACAAAAACCTAGTAAAACGACTAGGACTGAAAACAATGAGGCTGAAGATACCCATCAAAGCCACCAATGCCGATGGAATGGAAAATGAAAATGGGCTGATACAAAGGAAAGTTACACTTTCAATCACCATGGAGGATTTACTTCTGGAAAAACAGGACTTCTTCATCATCAACTGTAGAGAAGAAGAAGCAATACTCAGAATGTCCTGGCTGAGGCTGGTTAACCCAGAAATAGACTGGACAAAAGGAGAGATTACTCTTCCTAAATCCATGGATCCGATCGTGCATTCCCAAGATTGTATTGAACAATGATACCTCCTATGATATCTAGCACTCGACCCAGACACCTATATCAATCAAGGGATGATTCGAAAAATAACTCATTCAACTGAAATTGCCCAGGCTGAGTTAGCCAATAAGAAAGAAACCATCCTCCCTCCTGAATTTGAAGAATTCAGACAAGTGTTTGAAGAACCTCCGCTAGGCAAACTTCCCCCATCCAGGAAATATAACCATTATATTGATCTTAAGGACACCTTTATACCAAAGGTAGTCAAAATCTATCCACTGAATCCCAAAGAACTGGAAGCCTGCAAAATGTTCGTCAATGAAAATCTGAAAAAAGGAACCATCATACCATCGCAGTCGCCTCAAGCCTCACCTTTCTTCTTTGTACCCAAGAAGGATGGAGGACTATGCCTTTGCCAAGATTACTGATATCTTAATGAACATACGGTCAAAAATGCATACCCACTACCTTGCATTTCGCAACTTGTAGACCAATTAAAGGATGCCACCATCTTCACTAAGATGGACATCAGATGGGGATACAACAATGTGCTGATCCATCCACCTGATTGATGGAAGGCCATCTTTATCACTCCAGTAGGGCTATTCAAACCAACTGTCATGTTCTTCAGACAAAGCAACTCACCAGCTACATTCCAAGCATTAATGAATCGCATATTCGCTGACATGATCACCAAAGGATGGCTAATCATATATATGGATGATCTTATCATCGTGTCAAGTAACCCCGCTGATCACACGGAAAGAACTCACAAGGTCCTTCAACGAATGATGGACAATGTCCTATTTCTCAAGCTGAGTAAATGCTCCTTCAATGTCACTGAAGTTGACTATCTTGGAATGATAGTCCAACCAGGTGAAATCACCCTGGATCCTGGAAAACTTAATGCCATCAAGGACTGGAAAAGCCTGACCTCCGTAAAACAAATTCACTCATTCATTGGATTCTGCAACTTCTATAGGAAGTTCATCCCTGACTTTTCTGGAATAAGTCAACCCCTCCACAAGCTTATCAAGAAAGGGGCTGTTTGGAACTGGTCATCAGAATGTGAAAAGGCTTTTAGAACTCTGCAAAAAGCCTTTATGACTAGACCAGTCCTCAAAATGCTGGACTCCACCAAACCCTTCATGGTTATGACTGATGCCTCACTCACAGCCTTGGGGGCAGTCCTCATGCAGACAGACAGAAACAGAGACCCCCATCCATGTGCCTACTTCTCCCGAACCTTCTCCCCTGAAGAACAAAACTATGACATTTATGATCGGGAGTTGTTGGCCATCATAAGGGCATTGGAAGAATGGCAACATTACCTGTCGGGAACAGAACACCAAATCATGATTCAAACCAACCACAAGAATCTAGCATACTTCAAGCAACCTCACAAGCTATCCTGCTGGCAGGCTCAATGGATGCTGTTCCTACAAGATTTTGACATTCAATATCAGAATCTTCCTGGGCATAAGATGGCACCAGCCGATACCTTATCCAGAAAAGAAGAGGTTGATACCACCAGTGATAATCAGGACGTCATTCTTATTCCTGATGACCACTTTATCAACCTCATTGATCTTGCCATATGGGAAAAAGTAATCCTTTCCACCAAAGACGATCCCCTAGCACAAAATGCCATCGCAGCAGCACAAATGGGATCCTCATTATTCCCATGGGCAAATGCTGGCAATTGGAAATGGGATGATGGAATATTATACTACAAGGGATGTCTCTTTATTCCAGAATCACAGCGGCAAACACTAGTCACTAAAATCCATGAATCCCCTGCTGGAGGACATGGCAGATATTTCAGGACTTTATTCCTGCTCCAAAGAGATTATTGGTGGCCCAGCCTCTCAACCTTTGTCTGGAAGTTTGTCCATGGATGCGTGGTTTGCCAAGCAAACAAAGTTAACACTCACTCCATGACACCACCACCAGTCCCCAATCCCATGGAGGCAGATCGCCCATTCCAGAATATTTCTATGGACTTGATCACTGATCTCCCAATCTCTGCTGGCTTTGACTCTGTGTTGGTCATGGTCGACCATGGTCTTACAAAGGAGGTAATTTTCCTCCCTTGCAACAAAACCATTGATGCTGCAGGAGTAGCCAAGCTCTTTTTCATAAATATCTTCCCCAGATTCGGACTCCACGATTGAGTCATATTGGATAGGGGTCCCCAATTTGCCTCAGCATTTGCTAGAGAACTTGCTTGACTCTTACAGCATGATCTGGCCCTATCCACAGTCTATCATCCTCAAACTGACAGAGAAACTGAACGTGTCAATCAAGAATTGGAAACATACCTCAGGATATTTTGTGATGGAAACCCTGCTAAGTGGCATGACCTTCTCCCAATGGCCGAATTTGCTCATAACTCTGCCACTCATTCTGTCACTAAACAGGCCCCATTCTCCCTTATGATGGGATACAAACCATGAGCATACCCAGCAATTGGGAAGACCTTCCTCCCTGCACTTGAATCCCGAATGACCATCCTCAATAATGTATGAAAAGAAGCAAAAGCCACACATGTCACTGCCCAGATTTGCCAAAAGGAGAAAAATTGGTCCAAGTACAAACCTTTTAAAGTTGGAGACAAAGTATGGCTAGAAGGAAAAAACCTTCACATTCCCTACCCATCCAGGAAACTCGCCCCTAAACGGGTAGGCCCCTTTGAAATCGAGAAGGTAGTATCCGCAGTAGCCTTTCAACTGTGACTACCAGCGACATGGAAGATCCACCCACTATTCCATGCCTCACTCCTCACCCCTTACATGGAAACCCCTGAATATGGCCTTAATTTCCTTCAACCACCCCCAGAATCCATTGGAGGGGAGGAAGAATACAAGGTAGAAGAAATATTAGCCCATCAAGAAACATTCGGACGAAGGTGCTATTTGGTCAAATGGAAAGGATATTCTTTGGCTGAAAATACTTGGGAACCCACTATTAATCTGACCAATGCCAGAAAATTACTAAAGGATTACCAAGCAAGACATCCAAAGGCTTTTCCACAGTAGGAACCCTATCCTTTCTGAGACAAACCCTTGATTCCGCAGTCCCTATTTGATCCGATCCATGGTCTATGCACAGCAACCAAATCTATAAAAAGCCTCCTCCCCTCCCGTATCACCATCAACAATCACTCCCATCGCTCCCATCACAGCATTCAATATGCAATTCTCCCTCGAAACCCACGAGTTCATTGCCCTCGCCATAACCCTAATACTACTATACATAGCATACCTAGGCCTCGACTTGGCCAACCACTCCCACTTCTGGGTGGTAGAAGTGCATGTCTGAGACACCACTTGGCTCTACTTGACATGGGGTGATGGGTCCATTGAGGCAGGACAAGAACACTAGTGGGTGGGGAGCTCCTCACTGGGGCCCAGGCTCTCAGGAAGAAACTAATATGCCACCACAGTAGATGCCACAGGGTGGTAGCACCACAGGAGCAGGATTGGAGGGTAGTGACAGAGCCAGAAGTGGAACATTTAGTGGATTCTCCTATGCTGAACTAGAGATGGACAGACCCACTGTAAATGTACCAATCAAATGACGGTTAAAAGGTGAGGAGTGTGAGGATAGATTGAAAGAAATACCATCCCACGCCGACATTGCCATGACCATGGAACTCCCCAGCACTATTGTTACAGCACATCTTTTCACACTTATGCTACGTCCCTTTCCCCTTTTATCTTATCTTATCACACCACATTACTTAAGCATTTAGGACACTTTACATGTTCACCTTTTACTATAGATTCCATGACTCATCCTGTGCGTGCGCAGCCTTCTTTTCATCTCCATGCTGTGCATGGCTATACATTCTTCCATTCTATGATGTCACCCCATGAGGCCTCCTCATTGTTCTCCTCCTGTTGATCCATGCATTGTCCGTACTGCCTAACACAGCCTTATGACTCCACTCCATTGTTCTCTCCTATTTAGACGTATATCGGTAGATCTGGCCCACACATGTACAAACATATGTAGTCCTATATAAACCCAAGGGACTTGGCTGGTAACCCCAGTCAAGTTCACTTGGAGCTTACCCACTTCTCCAAGTTCCCTCTCCTCTCACCTGCTTGCTTTGCCCACACTTGTTGTTGGGTTTTAGAAGTGCTTCACTTGAACTTGACTGTCATAACCAAGCCTGGCAGACGTTGCCCCCTTGGCAGAAGAATGCTATCGTACCTTACCAGTAACAAGGAGTAGCTAGAAGTAAGTGTCATATACAGGCACCACTAACGAGTGGCATAGTGCTCGGGCATACCTGGAGAAAAGCACTCACAGGACTTAGTGCGCTCATCAGACAGGCTCGGACATGGCTTGGACACTCGATCGGCAGCGCCAAGACCTGGTTCACAGTACATGGGTGAAACTGTCGACCCATTCACATCAGAAGAAGCACAATCAGCCACCCTTACCCTACTCACCCTCAACTGCTGTGCCGACACCCCAGGGAGTGAAGAATCCCTGAGTTCTTACGAGTCCCTCCCAGAGCTGAGATATCCAGAGCTGGAAGATCTGCTCTTGGCACTAGCTGGCACATCGGAGATCAGAGACGTGTTGTGATATGAAGGTCTTGGGGGACTTTTATCTGATGAAGTAGAGAGAGTGATACGCAAAGGGTACAATCTGAGAGAAAGATCTAGGCCACTATCTCCACTTTCTCTCCTAACCCCCTCACCTGAACCGGAGGGCAGACGAGCCGAGTCACCTGCTATATATGACAGAGCCTGGTTCCATCCCCATTTGGAAAGGGAACCTCACACTTACGATAATGTACCACTCCCACGCCTACGCCCATGAGATCACTTAAAGACTCGTTTCTTCCCTAATTCCCGACCCTTCCCCAAGTAGTTTTCATTAAAAATGGATCTTGATCAGATTGTCGCCCAGCTTGAGCAACAGGCTGCTTTCCTCCAGCAACAGCAAGCTACCCTGGAGTTACAACAACAAAGGATCAATGAGTTTATGACACAAAGAGACCAAGCAGTCCAGGCCCTGGGGGAAGCTACCCAGTGAGCTGCAGAAGCAGAGACCCACACCCAAGAAGCTGACCAACGGGTCAGAGAGTTCATGGGATTACAAGGGTGGCTGGGAGGACAACCAGTCCCTGCCGTCCCTGCCGCTAGTAAAATTGAAATATTCTCAGATCCAGGAGACTATGATGGGTCAAAAATGAAGTTTGAAGAATGGTGGACAAAGATGCAGGCTTGGCTGGATGCCAACCCCCGCTACTTTGCAGAGGTACTGATAGGAGAAAGCAAGGATGGAAACTTCGCCCCTATACTGGTCCACCCCACCAACAAGAACCAGGCGTATGCAGTCCTATCTCAGCTAAAGGGGCTGAAGGCCAGTTACTTCGCACAATCTGAGCTAGAACTTCTAGCCAATAACCAATCCACCTTTGTTGACCCGACCATCCTTAAACAAGAAATCGAAGGGCTGTTCCGACCAGTCCACTCCAGGGACTACGCCCTGCAAAAAATTACAACATTAAAACAAGGATCTACTGATGTGGACACGTTTATCACTGCCTGGAGAGCCCTCCAGAATAGGGCAAAGGTAGATGAAACCTTTGGAGTGTATCTCCTGGAGCAAGGTGTCTCCGAGGAGATAAAAAGAGAACTATACATGACGGGGCAAAGGCAACCCTCTATTAACGGAACCCTTACAAAGATTAGGGAGATTGGTCAACGATTCGAAGAATATTGGCTGGCCAACCCAAGAATGGCCCCTAATCATTTCGAGAAGAAGACAGCCAATGCGGCCACCACCTCAGCTCCTGCCAAGAAGACTGGTGGGAACATGATATGTTTCAATTGCAGAAAGGAGGGGCACAGCATTCGGGACTGCCCGAAACCTAAGATCGCGTGCCCTGACTGCAAATGGGTAGGAGGGGAGCACAAAAAAGAGTATCCCCATGGCAGAAAGAAGGCCTGGGCAGCCAAACCAGAAGCAACACTGCCTGCTTCCTCCTCCTCCTCCTCCTCCTCCTCCTCCTCCTCATCCTCTGCACCAGTCGGACAATGGGTCCAGGTCAAAGACACCCCCATGCAGGTAAATGACCCATGGAAAGCCCTGAGAGGCATGACCTTCGATCAAGCCCAAGAATATTTCGTATGAAGGGCCCAATCCCAACAGAAGGGAAAAGGCAAGGTGGCATGAGCAAACTGGGTGCTCTTGCCGCAGATTTCACATTTCTTAATTCCTTCTCTTCCTCATATGGACTTACTGATACTTCAATTTGCACAGATCTAGATGATCTGATGTCAGGGGTGTCTCACGATGAGCGTGGCACGGACTACACATGTGTGCTTAATTCCCCTAAGCAAAAAAATAAAAAGAATTATTGCTAAAGAGGAAGAAATTCCGGAAGTCCTCTTCACACGCAGCATGAGGCTGCCAAACGAGGTTAGGCTTGATATGAACATCGCCACCTCTACCACAACCCCCTTCTTCCCCGTCGCGGCCCTGCTAGACAGTGGCGCTAATGACACCTTCCTTGATGAGAAATGGGCTATCGAGCATGGTATAAAAATGAAACCACTCAAATGCCCCATTGCAATCTTTAATGTGGATGGCACGAAGAACCGTGCTGGGGACATCACCCACTCCGCTGACATCCTTATCGAGTTTCAGGGACATCGAGAATGACTCACGGCCCAGGTGACCAAACTAGGCGACAGTGCCTTGGTCATAGGGTTCAATTGGCTACGCCACCACAACCCTGAGATCGACTGGAAAACCAGAGATCTCCACATGACATGCTGTCCTGCAAGCTGCAGAGCGCTCCAGGACCCCTCCTCAGCCTTAAGGGCCACATTTGACAAAAAACAGGACGAAGCATGGGATGTCTACTACATGAGGGCTACCATGGACAAAAAACCAGAAAAGAAAAAAGAGACTGTGGAGGCCCTTGTGCCAAAGCAATACCACAAGTGGCTAAAGGTCTTTTCCCAGGCAGAATTGGAAAGAATGCCAATCAGGAAACCATGGGACCACGCCATAGATTTAAAAGATACGTTCAAGCCAAAGAAAGGACGAATTATTCCCCTATCCACTCAAAAGCAGGAAGAAGTTTCCTCTTTTGTTGATGACCAACTTAGAAAAGGGTATATTTGCCCCTCTAAATCCCCCCAGACGTCACCAGTCTTCTTTGTCCCTAAAAAGGATGGACAAAAATGGATGGTCCAGGACTACCATTATCTTAATGAACACACTGTGCGGAATAACTACCTGCTCCCCCTTATTTCCCAGCTTGTGGATAAGCTCAAAGGAGCCAAGCTGTTTACAAAGATGGATCTGAGATGGGGGTATAATAATGTAAGAATCAAGGAAGGCGACGAATGGAAAGCTGCCTTCATCTGCTTCAGAGGAGCCTTCGAACCGCTGATCATGTTCTTTGGCCTCTGTAATTCCCCCTCAACATTCCAAGCAATGATGAACGAAATATTTGCCGACCTAGAAGACGTTGTAGTCATTTACATTGATGATCTTCTTATTTTCACAAAAACAGACAACCAAGCCAAACATGACCAGATCATGAAGGAAGTACTCCGTCAGCTAGAAGAAAATGATCTATTTGTTAAACCAGAAAAATGCTTCTTCTCCAAAAAAGAAGTAGAGTTCCTTGGAATGATCGTGGGAACCGACGGTATTCACATGGACGATACTAAAGTGGAAGCCATTTTGAAATGGCCCGCGCCAAAGAATCTCCGTGGAGTTCGCAGCTTCTTAGGCCTCGTGAATTTCTACAGACGTTTCATTAAAGACTATGCTCAGGTGGCTAGACCCCTAAACGACTTAACAAAAAAAGACATGCCCTTTATCTGGGCAGAAGCACAACAGACAGCGTTCGACATGCTCAAGAAGAAGTTCACCACTGCCCCCATTCTTGTTACCCCCAATTTAGACTCTGAACTCCGACTTGAGACCAATGCTTCTGATTACGCAACAGGCACTGTTCTTTCAGCAAAGGTAGATGGTCAATGGCACCCAGTGGCCTTTTACTTGCACTCCATGAATGATGTGGAACACAACTACCAGGTGTACGACAAAGAAATGTTAAGCATTATCCGTGCATTGGAGCAGTGGAGGCACTATCTGGAAGGTGCCCGCCACAAATTTGAGATCTGGAACGACCACCAGAATCTCCAATGGTTTATGAGGAAACAGGACCTCAATCGCCAGCAAGCCCGGTGGGCGCAGTATCTTTCCAGGTTTAACCACAAATGGGTTCACAAACCTGGGACCGCCATGCAGACGGTAGATGCCCTATCTCGCAGAGAAGACCATGCAGAGGGCATAGAGAATGATAATGAAGGAATAACATTTATCACCCCAGACGCCATCCAAGCTAGACTTGTGACGATGCAGGATGATGGGGATACCATTCTTGACCTTATTTGAATCACGACGATGAAGCTCCATGAATCTCAAATCATGGACCTAGAGTCTCACGGTTCTGAAGTAAATGATGACGGAGTTTTCTTAAACAAAAAATCCCAGGTGTTTGTCTCTGACGATGAAGGCTTACACATGAAGGTGATGACAAAACATCATGACATGCCAGCAGCGGGACACCCTGGCAAAGATAAAACCTTAGATCTGATCTCTCATTCCTATTTCTGGCCCAAGATGGCCGCAGACGTTTCAGAATATGTGGCTAGATGTCACACATGTCAAAAAATGAAAACCGGAAATAAACCTCCAGCGGGTAAATTACAACCCCTCGAGGTAGCTGAGCTGCCATGGGTAGACATTTCAGCAGATTTTATTACTGACCTCCCTCTCTCCAACGGCTATGATGCAATCCTAGTGGTCATGGACCATTTCTCCAATGAAGTTTGTTTCATTCCCACAAAAAAGACCACTTCCGCCCTTGACACAGTGAAGTTATACCTCTCTCACATTTGGACTAACCACAGACTTCCCCGGACTATTGTCTCCGACCATGGGCCCCAGTTTGCTTCGCAAGTCATGAAGGACCTCTGCAAGCGACTCAGGATTTCCCCGAAGTTATCTACTGCGCATCACCCTCAAACTGATGGCCAGACAGAACGTGTTAATCGTGACCTCCATCAGTACCTCCGATTATTTTGCTGTGACCATCAGACAGATTGGCCCAAGTGGCTTCCTATGGCGCAGTTTGCGCACAATAACCATACTTCGGCTTCTACCAAGAAGTCTCCGTTTGAAGTCACATGGACTTATGAACTGTGAATGGGTGTTGAGCCTGGCAGCTCTAAAGCCCCTGCCACAGACGCACTATCTAATAAAATTGAGAAAACTTTCAATGAGGTTCAGGCTAACCTCTCCCTCACGCAAGACAGAATGCATCGACAGACCGACAAGCATTGGTCAGATGTACCCTCTTATGCCCCTGGAGACCAAGTTCTCCTTGCCACAGATAACCTCCGCTTGACGCGGGAATCAAAAAAGATGTCCGAAAAATGGCTAGGCCCTTTTCAGATTATTAAGCTTGTTGGACCTAATGCGGCCGAGCTGAAGCTCCCTAAATCCATGAAAATCCACCCCATTGTCAATATTTCTCATATTAAACCATACTGGGAACGCCTCAATGGCCAACCCATCTCTCAGCCTGGCCTGGTCAATGTGACCGAGGACCAGGAGGACAAATATGAAGTTGATTTTATTGTTGACGCACGCCCTAAAGGTTGCGGATGGGAGTACCTTGTCCACTGGAGTGGCTACGGCGAGGATGGACACACTTGGGAGCCCAAATCTAACCTCTCCAACACTCAGGCAGCCTTGGATGAATTCCACAAGAAAAACCCCAAGCTCCACCTATGTGCCAGCTTTCTCGACCGGTTTGCAGTCTACAACCCCTATGACAAACTATCCCGTGTTGTTGCTTGGCACCATCAGCCAGGAGTCTGATGCATAGAAGGGGGGTGGTGTTACAGCATGTCTTTTCACACTTATGCTACGTCCCTTTCCCCTTTTATCTTATCTTATCACACCACATTACTTAAGCATTTAGAACACTTTATACGTTCACCTTTTACTATAGATTCCATGACTCATCCTGTGCGTGTGCAGCCTTCTTTTCATCTCCATGCTGTGTATGGCTATACATTCTTCCATTCTACGATGTCACCCCATGAGGCCTCCTCATTGTTCTCCTCCTGTTGATCCATGCATTGTCCGCACTGCCTAACACAGCCTTATGACTCCACTCTATTGTTCTCTCCTATTTAGACATATATCGGTAGATCCGGCCCACACATGTACAAACATATGTAGTCCTATATAAACCCAAGGGACTTGGCTGGTAACCCTAGTCAAGTTCACTTGGATCTTACCCGCTTCTCCAAGTTCCCTCTCCTCTCACCTGCTTGCTTCGCCCACACTTGTTGTTGAGTTTTAGAAGTGCTTCAACTATGACCAACCCACTCGAACACTATTGCACCAATGGAACTGCTGACAGAGCTCTGGAGGAGATCTATCACCTCCACCACCTACCCAAATTACAGTTGTGGGATGTCCTTGAAAAGATCTTTCAGGATGTTCATCTCGTTCTCCTCATCAACTATGCCCCTGAGTTCGAACTAAGCGAATTCCTCCCTCTAACTCTTAATCTCTATCATTGCTACCATGCCTTCGCCCAACATACTGAGCATCTACCAACAGACTCTATGGTTGCAGCTCCATATGCCCTATCACAAATGGCACTCAGCAGAATGAGGGACTACATCTTGGAACTCATCATTTGTCATGGGATTTTGCCCATCATCGCCAGACTCCCTGCCCTTGCCATGCATGATCTAGTATGGCCTATCCTCCAAACCCTGAGACCTGTACAAATCCGTGACTTTCTATGTGTCAGATTTCTGTCTGATCCATTGGCTTTACAAGCAACTCCCTGCAAGTATTTTAACCCATCCATACACCCAAATCTCACTGCCAGAATGGATGCAGTCATGCTACAGTGGTGACATCTTCAGACATGGCGCAAGGTGAAAACACCTCTTCTGCAGAAAGAGCTGATACCTGTTATGCTTGTGTGGAATTACCCAGCAAGGTCAAAGGTTCAATGTCTTAGTCCAGAACCAATGAAAGCAACTAGTGAAGCGCACACTCTGAGGTGTAGTGCAAAGACACAAGAGGTTCTCACTAACTGCGATGGGCAGTCTCGTGGAGGCCAAGTAACTACACATAGATTGCGTAGAACTAGCTGGGGAAACTTAAGGTACAGAGTGGGGTTGGCTATATAGTACAAGGATAGGCTGTGCATACAGCCAACAATGAGTCAGGATGAGTCATGGGTAACTAGGACAACTGATGCATCAATGCACAGCATCAGAGATGGATCAAGGGATCAAAAGATGGTGGCTGCGAGGCTATATGTGGTTACCATCAGTGGGATGGTGAAGATGTGATGATATGAGATGGTAACAATGGGGAAGGAGCAGGACAAATGTGAAGGGGATAGCCGTCAGTGTTTCCGTGGTTTAGCCAACGCTAGAGGGATCCTAGGGAACTGTCGGTAGTCATTATGGTTGGGATCGAGAGTAAGAGGACTTATCAAGGGGAAGAAAGGAAAAACTGTAACAATACCCCCTACCCTGAGGAAAATGAGAGACCAATCCCCACTCCACCTCCCTGAGTCAGATCTAGATCCAGAAGAGCCACTGCTCATCAGTGATTTGACCAGCAGTTCCTGCAACCCCTCATCAATTCACTTATGGAGTTTGTTGCTAGAACAGCTCCTGGATCGCCTCACTCCGTCATGTGTTACACCTGCGGAAATTCCAGGCACTATCGCCCAGATTGCCCAGAATACACCTGCCCACTGTGTAGGGTATCGCCTCCTGGTCACTCCCAGTACAACTGTCCTAGACGTCATTGCAGAATTTGTCATAGTGTGGTGCACTCTATGGAGAATTGCCCGGCACACAGGGATACTGATGCCCCCGGCTCCTCTGGAGGTTTGACCTAATCTGTTGTGGAAGACACTGAAATTGGTGTGGACATCGAAAGCAGGGCTTCCTGTCTACTTCAGAGATAATGTTACAAGAAATGTCACTGTCCTCTCTTCTCCTATTCATCAAGCATATTTGATGAGTTTTTCTTCTCCTTCTGACAACCAGTCCGATCTATTAACTGGTGGTGATATTCATTTCCTGTTGGTCTCTTATCCTGTTTCTATGCCTCCCATCTTTGATTCCTCCCTTGATGCGCCTGTACCTATAATGGACATATTCTCCTCAGGTGATTCTCTTGTATCACCTCGTGTTCCCCTTCTTCCCTATATCAATTCTCACGTAGTAACTTCTGATGACTCCTTCACAGCCAATTCTTAGTAACTCATTGATACCAAATCGTATATAAACCCTCATGCCATGTACCACTACTCCTTAGCTAGTTCTATGCAATCTATGTATAGTTG
>JBBPTT010000922.1:0-14647 GCA_038094175.1 Boletellus aff. lepidospora
ACCGACAATTAAAGAAAGCCTTATATGGCCTTAAACAGGCAGGATCAGCCTGGTGGAACACTCTAAACGAGTCCATGAAAGACCTTGGATTCACAAGAATCAAATCTGATGCTGGCATATTTGTCTTCAGAAAACACAGCACGAATATAGTAGTAGCCATTGTTTATGTCGACGATGCCATCTTCTATGGACCATCTAAAGAGATCATAGTGGAGATCAAGAATCTTTTTATGAAAAAGTGGGAATGCAGAGATCTCGGCAAAGCAAATGAGTTTCTATATATGCACATTAAGAGGGAACCCTACAAGATTTCCCTAGACTAGATCGATTATCTCGACAAAGTCATCAAGCGCTTTGGACTCAAAAATGCCAGAACCGCTCCCACTCCACTTCCTCAGGGATACTACCCTCTGAAGAATGAATCTCTACCAGATCCAGTCCTCAGATCTAGATTCCAACAGGTTATCAGATCCCTCATGTATATCATGATCAGAACTTGCCCAGACATCACATATGTAGTAACTGCCTTATCCAGGCATGCAGCAAACCCGACCAGCGAACATTTAGACAAAGCTCTTTATATCTGCCGCTACCTTTTAGGCACGCACAATTACATCTTAGTCTTTAATGGACGAAACAATGACGGTTTAATTGCCTGCACCAATTCTGATTGGGCATCAGATCCGAATACATGAAAGAGCCAATCAGGCTGGTTTATTAAACTAGCCAGAACAACATTCTGCTGGCAATCGTGACAACAAACCAACATCACACATTCGTCTACCGAAGTGGAATATGTTTCCATATCAGACTATGCTCGACAAGTAGTGTGGATCCAACAACTCCTCAGCAAACTTGGTTACAAACTGGGACCTATCCCCATTTGTGGTGATAATCAAGGCTCCATTTTCATGGCATCCAATCCCATCACTGAGCAATGAAATAAACATATTGAGCTCAAGTGGCATGCTATACGTGATTGGGTAAAGGACAAGTCCATCAAGATATTCTTCATAGAAGGAGCCCAAAACCCCGCTGACATGTTCACCAAGAACCTTGGATGCGTCAAATTTGAGGAATTTAGATCAGCACTCGGCATTGAGATTAGACCTATCCAATAGAGGTATTGCCATTTCTATTTTCACTTTTAGTTTACCCTAGGTACATAAAGTGAGGGGGAGTGTCGAACTTTTACGTTCCAACCCCTATTAGATAATATACTTATATAATATACTTACATAATCATGTAGTATATATATTCGAGCTCAGTCATCTGAGTTCCAATAGCATCTCTGATTGCTACCATCACCTGCCTGACCTCACTCTTCAACCAAGCACTAATCAGTGAGTATCGAGTCCTGCCTCCTCTGTAGCTAGAGTAGTAGGCATGTTCAATATGTTCTGCTCTGGAGTGTCCATGAGCGAAACTATGCAGAATTTGGGAACGGAAAAAGTGGGTTTAGAGCCAGGCCTTTAGGCTATACACAGGCTACCTTGACCTCCCTGCAAGCCAACATCTGCAGTTTTCACACAGTCTAGCTACATGCACCCCACCTCAGGACGATTGATTCTAGATGACATCGTAAGAGGACACTGGGGCTTGCACACATTTCTTCACACCGATCAATCTGATGGGTCATATGCCTGCATGATCTCACAATTCCTACCAGGCTGGGTCAGGCTTTGACTTGGCTTCAGGGGTCACAACCAGAGGCCACAAGGCGGAGGTCAAAGGCATGGAGAACCCCCAGGAAGTCCCAGAGGGTTACTACGAGTCTACGATGGGGGCCAGATGAAACATCATCCATCCATCCAACAGTGAGCAAGGCTCTCCAACAAGGCGAGTAGTTCTTTGTTCCACTGCCCAATTCCAACGCTGTGGAAATGTGTGGTTAGGCCTTAATTAAGTTATTAGTTTGTAGCTTGGATTGTTGCACTGTGGCAAAGCGAGGCACAAACATACCCCAGTGTAAAGCCTTCGGGCAAGCATGGCTAAGTGCATGTCTTCTCCCGTCCCCACTTCCACTCGCCCACTCGCTCATCACCCTCTCATCGCTGGCACTGCACGTCGCCTCTGCCACACCACTCCCCTCGGGTCCATACCCTTGATGCCTTGCAGCTCATCCCAGCTGGGGCCCGGAGTGCGCGCGACCCTGTGCAGCCTATCCGATCACAAGGCCTTTCCAACCTGTCCTGCAACTCAGGATCAGGCATGACAAGGCACTCAATTCCGGGTCGGAAAAGCGCTATGCGCTTCCCCCATTACACACCCATAGATACCCAGTAGAATACATGGTATGTACCCACCCATCTTCACTCGCCTCTGCATGCCCACATCATCGTGTAGCGAAATCCAAAGATGTGGCTCGAAAAATTTCAGCCAATATGGCAGTTTTTTTGTCGTCAGTCCATCACACCGGGCCAGAGTTCCGAGATCCTAGAGCATAAAATTAGAAACTTTGTCAAACGAAGCGATATCTCTGGTCGCTGTACGCAACCTTTCTCGTTTGGTGCACGGAAATTACTCACAATGACCTCCTTTGTGCCATCACAATCGACCTCGTTGCCAGCTCCGGTTGTCTGACGAGGCATGATTTAGACGCTCTCACACCTTCAAATCCACTTTACAACACTGACAGACCAATCTGCATGGACACATGGGACCCGGAGGAAGGAACGATTCACGCTCCGACATCACAAAAGTTGCAAAAACATAACATGGCCAAATATGGCCTGTCGCCACCAGCTAACCTAAACAGGAGCATATTATATAATGTTGCGTCACGTCAGAGAGCGCTGTGCCGACACACTAGCATGTTTTGCCGTGCATCATCACTAGCTCTCTGTGCATTGCCAGCCATTTTATACCGTAGATAGTTACTACCATCTATTGTTGTACACTACATACATTTCAATCAGCATATGCATAAGTCATCCATTATTGTGCTCAGTCGCAGTGCATATCAGTAGCGCGGCTACAGTATTGCCGCAAATTGGGGTAAGCGGTGTGATCGAGTAGAGGTCTGCGTGTTATCCATCATGCATCATGGGTTTACCAAGAGGTGCCAGTGAAGGCGGAGAAAGTGCGCACGATGATATCATGGCATTCGCACTATCACGAATATCATGGTGTCATCGTGATCACATCGCATGGACGATGAGCATACTGTTGCTGCCCATGCTATTTCACCCCCAACACCATAGTTGTGGCGGAGGACACGTCCATGCTCCTTCCAGTATGGCGGTGGGCGCACAGTTGTGCCGCCTTCGTCCCCGTGGTGGTGCGTTGCTGGAGTTGTTGTGACTTTGATGGCCCGTGCAGTGTGTGGCTGAGCTATCTGTCGGCACTTGAAAATCGGAGATGTCCGTGAGTACGAAGTGGCGGAGATTGAAACCCGCCCCTATCTCTGTTTCCCACATCTGCCCACCCTTCCCGCCTCCGCTCGCTTGTCACAACGTCCCACTGCCAGCTAAGTGTCGCATTTGATCGACTCCAAGGGGCGTTTGGAACTTGAAAAACCTGTCAGGCAGACGTCAGAGATTCAGACGGTCTCGTATGGTGCGTTTTTTTTAAAGGAGGTTCGCTGCTATATGATGACGGACGGGTCGGACAGTTATTGTCGAGAGGGTGCCAGACTCCGCTTGAAGATTATTGACACCCCTGGTTACGGTGACCAAGTGAACAATAAAACCGGTGTGTCCGTTTTTGTGAGGGGCGATGTATTCTGACTATGGCGATAGCTGGGACCCGATTATGGAGTACCTCAAGGACCAGCAGAGCGCGTACTTGCGCAAAGAGTTGACGGCGGTGCGTGACTGGCACATCCAGGATACATGCATCCGTTGCTACCTTTACTCTGTCAGTCTGACCGGGCACACTGCGTGCCGTCGACGTCATCGTGATGAAGAAGTTCAGCGAAGTTGTCAATATCATTCCGGGCATTACCAAGGCAGGCAGCCTGACGCCGGATGAACGAGAGGCCTTCAAGTAAAAGGTGCGAGAGGGTAGTCGCTCGAGGAAATAGTGCTGAGTGCGAGACAGGTTCGGGCCGAATTGGTGTACAGCACCATTCGGCTGCATCCGTTTGACACAGACGACAACGACGAGGAAGTCCACCTGAACTAGTCCATCCAGGTGCGTGACTAATGGGGCTCGCTGTCCCCGCCTGTTGGCATGTTTCTGTTGTCACAGATGCCACACAAAGTAAGTGAACGTCCATATATGGGCGCATATATCGAGGTGACCAGCATTAGATGACCTGGCCAACAACGATCTGCCGCCTACACGATAATGAAGAGAGCAATGGCACCGCAATGGTATGTCTATCACCACCACCTCAACGACGACAAAGAACTACTACTGCGAAGAAGGCGAGGGCGGCGAAACGGGTGCATGCCGCGTACAGAAGTGTTGGTTGACTGGATCACTTTATTGACACGCAGTTATTACTTGTACTACCATAGATTCAATAAACAGGAGTTTTACCGTGCTTTGGAATATTATGGCGTGCTGCGAAAGATACTACTGGGCCAATGCGACTGAAGTTGCCCATCGTAACTCGCCGTACACAGGTCTGTCGGACACTTGAGTTCCAAGATTTGGTCATATATTCCCCAGTGGCGGCGACGACAGACAGTAGTCATTACAGACTTTGTGTGACAATATTTAGTTGTATACGGGCATATCCAAGTTTGACAATTTTTGTGATGGAGTGTACCTCGGAATATAACCGGTTCGCCAGTATCGAGTGATTAAGGTGATCTCTTCGTCATCATCGAACAATTTAACCTCTGGGAGCAAAGGAACAGGGGGAAATTATCCAGCTCGTGTTCTGCGTTGCTGCATTCAGGAATTCTGTAAGATGAGACGACGGTGTGCGAATGGATAGCAAAGAAACAAATGTCATAAAAAGTGAAGTGCTAATACATAAAAGGAGGCGCTGAGTATTGTGTAATTATACCGCATATCTTGTGAGGGGTGAGTGCTTGAGTCATCAGGGAGACAGTGACTGGGGCTATAGAATCGTCTGCAGCCACAGATACCACGGCCCTTCCCTATAAATAAACAGGAGCCCAAGCTAAAACTAAAACTTTACACGACACAGTGGTGCGCTGTTCCCCTCCGCGAAAACGAATTCAGGCATCGCGGGCACGTCCACCGCAGCCTGAGATGGACAGATAGGATGTGGCGGATCATGTTGCGTTGCTGGAGCTCGGGGGAACCGCACCAAAACCAGGGACACGGAATCCTGTTCCGCCCGTCACCATGTAGATGATGACGCTGTCGTAAATGTACCGTCGCAAAGTCCACATCGGGGAACAATATTTCTCTACATATCGTCCCGTTCGGATTGACGACACAGCAGAAGTGCAGATGGGGCGGCATGCCGGGGACGTCGAACCAGGGTTGAATGGGCTGTTCCGTGCTGGAAATAGATCAGCACCTCACGAGGAGGGCGGGGTATGCGGGCATACTATGAGTGCTGCTAGGTACTGGTGGTCATTCGACCTGGTGGTGGGCCCGACTGTCTGAAATGAGAACGCCAGGTTTTTATGTGACTCAACGTGAGAGCAACCCCCGCCTGCCCGTTACCTGCTGTCGCTCCATGGCAGGGCACGAAAAAAAGTTCTTGCTCATTTCGTTGGTAGATGCACGTGGCATGGAGGTGCGGGCCGCATCGAACTTGAACGAGAACAATTGGCAGCCGCGAGGCAGCGGCCTTCCAGTAACCTGTTCCGTGTTGCATCCGCAGCACCTCCGACTTCATAGAGAGAACTGTGACGTAACGTGACTGAGGCCCCCTCGCATCCGCCGCAGATAATGTGGCTCATCATGTCGCCCTCAAGAGCCTTCCGAGCGCATGTACATGCCAGTCAATCAATGTACGGATTGGGTACGGTGCCGGTCGCTGCGTCGGGTGATCATTCTGATGTCACCGGAAGCACCGTGACAAACAAACAAAAGAAAGAAAAAAGGAGGAAGAAGAAAAAGCGTTGCATTAGCGAGTCACTCTTCATCAACGTTCTCGATGTCGTGTAGCGCTAACACATGTTGGAGGTGATTGGAGCTTCATCACACGCCCTCCCCCTTGAGGTTGGGCGCAGAGCCACGACATCCAACATGCTGATGCGGCCTCCGAGTTCTGGGATTACTCCTTGAAACGCGTAACTCCATGCCCGCTTGCTAGGGCTTTGATGGTAAAAAAAATCAAGGTGCGCGTGTTTCCTGGTCATGTTGAGGCATCGTCGAGGCTCAGGATTTGATCCGATCTTTTTTGTTTTCCTATATAGCAATTAGCTGACTTCTGTGATCAATTTATCAACTCGTTCTCAAGGCGCGGCGGACTGCAGCACTGGAAGCACCTCAAAGAAAATTTCGGATCACGGCATGGTTGATGACTCGTGCGGTGTGCCACTGGCTGTCCTCAGAACCTTCAGTATTTTCATTTTCGAACTTTCAGTAAAACGTTATCCATTTATGTCCACGTCGGTGCACGTGCTCACAACCTAGGACGGCTTGATAGCGCTGGTGAGGCCTTACTCCCCTGACCGGGCAGTTGCCCCATGCCTGGTGACCTCCCAGCCCGGTCTCCGTCCCTACCAATAGTCCCAGATCCTCCCCCCCAAAAAATTGCAACAAGTGATATTACTGGTGCGTGAGGGCGTAACTTTATGATTAATAAGTAACATAAGGGAAGGTGCTACGTGAGGCGTAGACGCGGAAAATAAGGAAGAGTACGGAGGGCTCGGGAAGATTTTGCATGTTTATGAGCCACGACCTACCCGCTATTTTGCACCACCAGCATATCTACGCAGGCGGTGCTGGACCTTCGCCATTACCATGCTCCTGGTAACACCTCCTCAGGACAGGGACCTCGTTTCGTCTGTCAGACGGACGTCAATACCCAACATGGCCTATCCTGACCAAGGCAGAGAACTCCTAGCACCTGCGTAAGTGCATCCTGAACTATCCACGTACCCTCTGCAGATCCTGATCCACTCTGGGCACATCACGATCACGCTGGCCTGATCACCACCATCATGTGGCGTAGACACAGTCGCATTTTTTTTTTAGAACTACACCCCACCCCCGGCAAGACCGGACTGCGTACGCACGCCAAGGAAAGGGGGGCAACGCTGCAAGTTCAACAGCGGGTCATAACGTCGACCCTCTTCCAATCGGCTGAAGTCCGAGTAAGACGTGAGTGCACTCCTTTCGCCCTGTAATGATTCGCTCGTTGATGAAAAGCCATCGTAAGGTAGATGTACCTCACTGTTAACAGGCACTCTAGCTTCCTTCGTTGTCGTGACAGGGACGAGAGACTGAGTGGATCATCGATCGTCCCTGAACGTGATTGTCGAAATAGTATTCTCTGACATCGACCATTGATCTTTCTTGCCTTTTTGAGTAGAGAAGAAAGCCTAAATCTCGATTCCGATTGGGTAGTGATGGCGGTGGAGGGCCGCAAGTCAACACGGATAGAACCTTAATGAAAACCACGCATCCGGGCAATGTGCGCAATGATTCGGTCGCAGACGGGGTCAATGCAACGCGGTATCGGTAATAAAACCAAGGCAGGTCTAAATACTGTCCAATAGTGAGATGTACCAACCAATTCTTGGGCAGGTGCTGTTATCGCCGCTCCCAGGTTTGGCACCACAATAGCGCATCGCTCGTCGCCTGTAGCATTGTTAAGTGCTCCCCTGAGCGAGTAATATCCACCTGATACGGGGAGAGGAGTCCTTGGGCGTGCGAGTTGCTACAACCCCCTCCTACTCCTGATTGCCGCGGCACGAATGGGATTCTACTGGCATCGTGGGTATACCCAAGCTGCTGGCCAAAAAATTGGGGAAGTGACATTCGAAAGTGACATCCGGCAAGCTGTGGCACGCAAACGGCATAGCGCCTATTGCCACATCTTCGACTGGTGGCCAATCCCACCCAGCGTAGCAAGAACGGCCACTCAGGCTGTCAGGATGACGTATATATAGTACTGGCCTTCCGGAACAGAGTGGATGGCACCTGCGCCCTGTTGAGGACCACCAGCCCAGATAATGGAACACGAAAGACTGTAAAAGGATCACCCTATCCCATATCCCATCGTCTTTCTTAGGTATAGGCCTGCATTGGACCGGCTTCGATCAAATACGCCTTCCGCTATCCTCACCTACTTCAAGATAGCCACGCACCAGCAAACTCCACAAGGGTATGCCCACCCCTCGAAGGACGCCCCGTTGGATGCTGACTGATTTCAGCTCCGATCGCCACCTGATGGTAAGAGCGGAGGTACGGGAGGAATGCAAATATCATTCGGGGGGAATAAAATGGAGAGGCGGACACGTGTTGGAGCTGTAGCAGCATCGTTGAGACAGACGATGCTTGGTAGCACTGCGTGCAGACTGTTTCCGACATCATCAACCAGATATATACATAGAATGCGCAAGGTGCCCTCAGCGCAGAGAAGAGGGAGAGGCTAAGCACGCACATCGGACATCCGCGTCTTCTGTTTTCAAACTGCATGGTGACGCTGGCGGAGACTTCACGAGGCCTTTAGTGTTCGAGGGCCTAGAACAACCCATTGGGCCGGCTCTTGACGGCTTCGCAAGATAAGGCGCACCTTCAGATGCTGATCACCGTCGGCATTTGCTGAAGTCGTAACCTCCACGTGTGGTTGACAGAGTCATGCGGTAAACATGCTTCAATTCGTGAACAAATTTCATTCTCCGACTAGATCGGCTGTCAGCCACAAACTGTAGTCGTTGCCCTTCCCGAACGACACTGCCGCGCCCCCACGCCTGATCAGTTCCACGGAGACACGCTGAAATGTCAAATAGCGGCATGAATTCCCATTCGGAAGAGTTCCAGTCTGCTACCGCTTGCACCATGGGGTGGATGCGACCTTCTGACCCGGATAGGGCGGATGTACTAGGCATCGCGAGCTACAATGAAGTGGGCTTTGCCCTGTGAGTATCAGACATACTTTATGAGCGAAGAAAATATGCGACCAAGGAACGGCTTACCTCCACGTAGTCGTCCCTCAAGGTCAACATTTGTGGGGGACTCCCTGCTGGGAATACGTCCTTTGGCAGCGGGGACAAGTCCACGTCGAAATGCCCGTGTGGGCTTTTGAGGTATGGTGGACCGTGTTCCGCTTTTGAGAGTAGCCTTGGAAATATGACCATGGACAGGGGATCGCATCATCCCGGTCGCCCGAGAGATTGTGTGCCCATCGGGAGCGCGTAGTTGCGAGCTCGGGGTTTGCGAGAAGAATATCCCCGCATACAACGTCTTCATTCTCACAATGGCAAGCGACTTCGTCCATGGCACAAGGCGATTAAAGATTGGCCCGTTGAGATCGAAGCCAAGAACGGATGAGCGTGCGGTAAGGGGGTATAAAGGGGTGAGCATACGTGAACCCGGATGCGCCTTGTGTTTCGGAAGGCTTTCTAGGTCGATGATGGTTTCCAGACCGGAAAAGTTCACCGTTTATCAGGCGCGGTCTTGGTGCGCGCACCTTCTTTGATTGTCACATGGCTCACTCACCTTGCGATACAGTCGTCCTTCCCCCGCAGTAGGATACGACCCTCCATAGCCACACTGGCGGGTGCTACTGCTCATACACCAACGTGATCCCGTACAGCCAGGCGTCGGACCGATGGAGCGCTGACCTGTTTGGGGATTCGTCGCTCACTTTTGGCTCGCTCCCCATGAGCCCGGATCACGAGGGGCATCCCCCCCCATATGCGGCGCCACCGAAGCACGCACAATACTGTTTGCGCTATACTTCGCAGCGGAGATGGAGAGAGGGGTTGACGGGCACCCAGCAGGCGGAAAAGTACAAGATAGAATAGGCGCCTTGAAAGGTTCATGCCGTTACATTGCTCGTTTCTCCCGAACACATCCTCGGTTTCTTCTGGTTCCTTTTGCTTCCAGTCGCCCTTCCCTCTCCTCACATGTCTCGCCTTTTCTCGTCTCACGTTCATCCCCCTCCCCTCCTGGACCGCCCGATGTCGGCTCCCATGCTTCTTCGGCTAGCACTGGGGTTGGTGCGCTTTACAAATGCGCGCGCTGTGCCCTCTCACCATTCGCTCGTAACCGCTTGCAGAACATTTTCCCCCCGATTTTTGGTCAGCAGCATGGTCATACCAACGTCTGCGACGCTCTCCTGAATAAGGGTAACCAGACAGGAGGGAGCTATAGCAACTCGTACCCCCAAGAATACGTCACATCACGTTGGGCGAATATTACTTGGTCGGGAACCATGTATGATGCTGCGGACAACAAATAATCGTGCGCGCGGCCGTAGGGCCAGCATCAGATAATGGATTCAGGCAAGGCAACCGATGCTTCGTTTCCTCGCCGGTTTTTTTGTTCATCGACGATCCCGTCCCAGGGTCTGGTTCTGAACACCTCCGATTCAGTCACGATGGACGTAGAAGGTGAGTAGGATGGCCTTGATATCTGAAACGCAGTGGAAGGAGAGCACACACATGATTTTTACGCTGCGTGCCGCCGTTTAACACCCCCGTGTACCAGCAATTGGTTTTTTGGACACGTGATCACGAAATAGGCGCGTGACGTCATCTGGAAGCCTGGTCGCTTGACACTAGACGTGGTTCGTGAACCTATCCACACTGATCCACGACATGTATGACCGAATTCTTCTACCCATCACTAGCTCGAAGGGATTCGCATCTAGGCTCTCCAAAAAGGTAACGAAGATCGATCGATCGTCAAACTAACGAGTAACTGTTTCAACGACGTCCGCAGATGATACATCCAGCTTCTGTTCCTTGTCACAACAGTCAAGGAAATTAAAGTGCCGCGAGCATCGTCCCCATGCCCAATATATTAGTGATCGATCGCCGATCCTGTCGTCAACGAGCGCATCCTCGCACCACACAGCCTGAGGTGTGCGCCTTGGAAAACATGGACTTGAGCCGATCTAGAGAGAGTGGGCATTACGATCCGTTGTGGGACTTGAGACGTTCCATTTCCTTGGTCCGTGCACAGGGTTCAGTCGTTCCACGGCCATGGCATCGATCAAAAGAAAGACGTGGGAGAAGTAGCGTTGTCCACATCATGTGACAGCAGTGATAAGGCAGGAATGACCATAAAGGGCATAAAGCGAGCCGGTGTCTGCAAAGAGAGAGCGGGTGGACATTGTAGGACACGGTTGCGCAAGGGCTAGGAAGGAGCTGAATAGGCCATAGGAGATATTGGCATACGTCCAGCAGGCGAAGTAGTCTTTGGTCTAGAGAGGTGCTACTGGGAGCATGGTAGCGACGAGGGTCTGGCACTACGTGGGTGGCGTGCTGGGTCGAGCCACGAGTAGTGAAAAACAGTGAGCAGCTCTTGGCACCTGGAGAGTAGGGGAAGGAGGGGAACCCGGAATACGTGGACATGGATTCTGGAGGTCTTCGTGGGCTGGACTGCGCCCTTGCTCAATAGCGATGCATGATCACTACCGCACACGCACCTCCATGCCCACACACCCATTTACTCTGTATTACAAATCTCCCCCTTCATTTCCCCCATGTGCGCCCACAATGGCCTGTGTACATCTTTATCAGTCTAAACCATAGGGTAATGACAACGCACACCAAAGACATTTAGGGAATCCAAAACAGCCGATAGCAATGGAGGTCCGGTTGGAAGGGCCGTGCCATCATAGTGGCATCTTGCGCAGTTGGAGGAGTGTGGCCTCAGATCGGATCGTGCTGGTGGATGGAACACCGAAGGGACATAAACGGGCGGAAGTGTGAGAAATCTGAAAAAAAAATTGGGGCAGTCTGAAGCAGATTCGGGAGGCGGGTAAGAGCGCACCGCACAAACCATGTTTCGGTCTGGCTCGTTCTCTGGAGTGCTTAGTTGTTCCGCCTGCCGCGCCTTGGGGACAACCTAAAGCCTGGAAAATCTGAGGTTTGGGCAGTCCATGAGCCCAGGTGTGGAGATGAATCCGGGACCGGGAGTGTTTGGTTACGAAGCGTACACTCATTCGCAGCCGAGCTTATTCAGTCGGCGATCCAACCCTAGATAGCGGGCTCGCTGCCGTGTCTCACCCCGCTCGTCCCATCCCTAGTGAGTGCCTTCGCCCGACGAGACCCGTCAGGATCGATTCCTTGGCGATCCATATTATGTGGCATATGCCTCACTGTGACGCGTTGGTTCGCTGATCCACTATGCCAAAAGGCTAAGTACGCGAGTGGTACCCAGCGAGAGATTCGTGCCTTCCACCTATTCACGTGAACAGACCTTGAGTTGTCCAATATCTGTAAAATTCAAAAGTTTGGGCTTTGCAATGGAGAAGGAAACTGAACGCAGGGGATGGCGGCCAGCGGAGACGATGGCTGGGGCGGTGGCTAATTCGGTTGGAGTATCAGCCCGCATGCACCGTCAGGTGTCTCACAAATCCAAGGTTTTCATACCGCTCAATCTGTGGTGGTGTACGATATAATAAAAGTATTACATCCTCATGTCCAGGTCACCCTTGAGCGCTCCCCGAGTGCCGCCTCATTCACTTTGACCTGGCTCCTTGGCTACATTTTTCCAATGATATCTCGCTGTGTGCGTCAACGGGGATTGCGACTATTCTCAGTCACTATAACGCACCATGGAACACAAAAAGACCTTCGTGCTTCACTTTGAACAGCGATGCTGCGTGCCCTTTCGTGAAAACGACCTCTGGCATTTTGGGCACGTCCACCTCAGTTTGAGGTGAACAGCCATTATGTGTCGGATTCGATTTCGCTTTTGGAGCTGGATGTAGCACCCAACCCATGGGCATGTCACTTTTGCTTTGCTGTCACTACCTAGATTATGGTAGCACTCGTCCCTTAAATGTGTAGATACCGTGTCCGCATTTGCAGTCAAGGCCTCGCCGCACACCATCCCGTTTTGGCCAATCACCCAGCATATGTGGGGGTGTGGGGGCGCGAGGGGCACGTCAAACCAAGATTGTACGATGTACTCCAAGCTGGATAATGATGAATGCGGGAAGATGCGAGCGTGAAAGGCAGACGTACTCAAGTGAGCCTTGGTATTGACAAGCCATTTGTGAGTCTGAGATAGCAGTAGGGACGGAGGATTTAGCATGAGGACGACCCTCCTCTCGCCTGTCGTTATATATGTGCAGAGAACACACATACCTCAATGTCACACCTTTCTCAGGCTGGTTCAAGCAGTAGGCCGCCGCTCACTTTTGAGTGGCTCATCCTCATCAGGCCACACAAATCTGGATTGGAGATAGCCGTGTCCTTCCCATCCATGGTGCCACCAGAACACGTTGTATATGGTCGTTTGCGTTATTTTTCGGAGCAAGATGGAGGGCCAGAGGAGAAAATGAATAGAATGAGTGGCCTAACGGATGGATGGTCCGTCGAGTCGCAAGCTCCGGTAGTCTTCGTCATGGAATCTATTTCCGCGTTAGTAACGTTTGGGCGATAGTTGCGCTATCGAAACTCTAACCAGTCTTACAGCAAGAACCAAAATAGATAGGAGGGCGCTGGAAATATGAAGGCGAGAGCTGTGCTGCCCGCTTTACCTCAAGGACGATTTCATTGCGATCGATTGATATATACAACAAGAAAAAGACCAGATCGGATCAGGACCCGAATCCCGACAACAGTGTGGCCATCAAAACGCGTTGATGGTCTTGCCGCGGACACCCGCCAACCAATTAATTACTCGTCGAGTTTTTCATTTGACGACCGTTTAATGGTGTACAGCATTGGACGAGATCCGTACCATCCAGGTACTTGGAAACCGTTGGGGGTATCTCGGAATAATCGCCCTCCAGACCAGCGCGATGGATAACACCACGCCGAATTCGGGGGAAGAAAGTGAATGGGGGTCCCAGTGTGTCCTCTCACCGCGCCATTTCCCCGCGAAATCCGCCCTTGACGTGAGCGTGCGGCACTCTGGATGGGTATCTCTGCCTGATTGGACATAGCTTGGAAGCTCAAACGGTGAACCCTGCCGGAGCCCGGAGGACAATGAGGACGTCATCTTGCAGCGTTCTACCAGCCATCGAGGACATGTCCGGACGCCGGCCTGCATGAATGGAACACGATGTGTTATGTTGCACTATGCAGTTCATGGGCGCACAGATGACGGGGATCCAGTGGGAATGCGAGCACCTATCTAGACTCCCTGGAAGACCATTAGCATTGTGCCAATCCATGCATGCATGCGATGTTTTGGTCAGCAGAAAGGGCGACATCTTTCCGTGTAGTATTTACATAATACATTTACTAGCTGGTTCAGGCGTCGGCTGAAGCCCTCGCATGAGGCGCTAGAAGCTCGAACCGGCCCACACGCGAGGTGGCAACCTGTGGGGTAGCGCGTAGTGGTAGTTGACAAGAAGAAAGACGTGGGAGAAGCAGCAGTGTTGACATCATATGACAGTAGTGATAAATCAGGTGTGACCATAAAGGACATAAAGCAAGTCGGTGTCTGCAAAGAGAGAGCGGGTGGACATCGTAGGACACGGCTGTGCAAGGGGTAGGAGGAGCTGAATAGGCCATAGGAGATATTGGCATACGTCCGGCAGGTGAAGTAGAGTCTTTGGTCTAAAGAGGTGCTACTGAGAGCATGGTAGTGACGATGACGAGGGTCTGTCACTACATGGGTGGCATGCCGGATCGA
>JBBPTT010000923.1:0-14633 GCA_038094175.1 Boletellus aff. lepidospora
GGAATCCCCTCAGAACAAAGACGAACATCTATGACTAATCCTGGGGCATACGTGTCACTCCTTTGTCCCTTCACTCTGTCACCACTTCACATTGTCACACCTTCACCATCTCACTGATGGTAACCACGCATAGCCCCGCAGCCACTATCTTTTGATCCCTTGATTCCATCTCCGATGCTGCGCATTGATGTATCAGTCACCTTAGTAACCCATGACTCATCCTGACTCATCGCCAGCTGTATGCACAGCCTATCCTTGTACTATATAGTCGATCCCAGTTTGTATCTTAGCTCCCCAGCTAGTTCTACACAATCTACGTGTAGTTTTCTGGCCTCCATGAGACTGCTCATTGCAGTTAGTGAGAACCTCTCATGTCTTCGCACTACACCTCAGAGTGTGCGCTCAACTAGTTGCTTTCTTAGGTTGTAATTAGAGATTGAACCTTTGACCTTGCTGGATAACTCCACGCAAGCATAACAAAAGAACTAGCTACCTTCTTGTCCCTGCTTTTCAGCAGTAGGACTCTAGCCAACACCACCCTGTTTACCAGTGTCTTCCTGGGAAGACTAGAAATACCAGTAATCGCTGCTACCATCGGAACAGCCGCGACCAAAGCTATCTTTACTCCACAATGGATCGGGAAGATAGTACATAAGCATGTCCAGCTTTTGGGATTGGGGATCTTCCTCTATGGACGAAGAACACCCCTCACAACAACCCACTCCTCCACCTGTCAAAGAAGACCATGGACAATCCAGAACAAGAACTTCACCAAGGAATGGTGGAAGTTATCGAGTACCTGCTTCCTCTTCAGAACAAGAAGGAAGCCCTCAGGAGGAAGACTCTCAGGAGGAAAGCAATGCCTCATCATCTTCACAGGAAGAACAAGAAGTCCAGGAGTTTCGGCAAGTGCCCTTACCTCCCATGATGTTAGGAATGTCTACCAGACCACCTTGAGTACCAGGAACGACGGGAACAGAATTCCCTCGACCCAGTAGTATCAGAACCATAAGAGGACATGGTTCTCCACAGGTTGGAACCACAGGATTAGGAGGAGCACCCATAGCATCTACCTCTTCAACCTACGGATCACCTAGGCCATCGTCGACACGATCTGCCATCAGAGAAATGCCCAGTCTGCTGCAGCATTCTGGAAGGATAGCTGGAGCAACAAGCACTCCACCAACAAGCTTTGGGACAACCCCATATCCAGTACCCAGGTGACCATTAGTGTTACCTGCTGCACTGCCATCTACACCCACCGCATACCCTGAAATAACAGTCCAGATCATGCCCCCTGAGATGATCCAACCAGAGGAACCCATACAACCTATAGCGTTCCCCACTCAGGCATTAATCCTACCACCAGTCGTGATCCCTCAGACAGGACCACCATCTATCCCCGGCTTTTCAAACGTTTTGGTACAACCAGTACCTCCACCTCCACCGGCCCCACCCACTTTGCCAGCTCCTATCCCCATCTTACCAACCCCAGTAGCACTGATAATAGTCGAACCTGAGGAACCCCAGGAAATCCGAGCTGGAAATCCAGGACCCTTTAGCGGAGTCACTACCAATGCTAAATGATGGTTTGGCACCATGAAAGCTTACCTCCTGATTAATCAAGAGGTCTATAATGAGTTAGCACAGGCCATCATCATACTTAACAATATGACAAGTGGAATGGCCGCAATCTTCGCTGAAGGATGGTATCAAAACCTACAAGATGCAGTAACCAGCAGAAAACAAATGAGCCAACTTCTAAAGGAACTTGAAGAAGGATTCTTCAATGTGTTCGCCCCAGGTGATTCTCAGGCAGATGCGAGATCACAACTTTATGCTTTAAAACAGGGAAGGAAGTCATTCTCCACTTTTCAAATTCAGTTCGAACTCCTGGTTGCCACAGCAAGCATGGCCCAACAACACGAAATCTTGATCGACCTGCTTAGAATAGCCGTCAACACCTACTTAGTCAACATGATGACCTCAGTAGATCCGCCCCCGGACACCTGGACCAAGTGGATGGAGAAAGCTGCTCAATTTGACCAAACCTGAACCAGAGTACGGCAACTTCGGATGGAACCATACAGACCCGAGGAAGATGACCAGATACCAGAAGAATCTGAGGAAATCCAGGAATTTGACCCTGATGCTATGGAAGTGGACACCATAAAAACCAGTGTCAACATCAATGCAATTAGGCTGTCCTCCCAACAATGGACAGAACATCGACGAAACAACCGATGTTTCATATGTCATCGAAGGGGATGTCATATGAAGAACCACTCAAGGAAGAGGCAATCTATCCCCAGGTGAGTCCCTACACACGAATCTATTCAATCGGATGAGGAGGCACTCCTAGATGAACAAATAAGGGAACTTCTGCAAAGAAAGGGGGTAACCGCTGAAGATGCTGTAAAAGTCTTAGAAATGTACTTCGGAACCAAATCTCCAAAGGAAGAAGAACAGATAGCCATAGTACCTCTACCGCCTATCTCGGATCGAGCAATCCGACTGTCGACCTTTCTTCAAGAAGAAGGAACCAATAAAGACGTTGAAGTCTCCTCCCTGATAGACAGTGGAGCCAGTAATTGTTTCATAAATCGACCCTTGGTCGAATGGATGGGATGGACTACCACCAAGTTAAAATCACCCATCAAGGCTTCCAACACGGATGGAACTGAAAATAGTAACGGACATATATGAAGGAAAGTAACCCTTTCCTTAAGCATAGGAAATCTCCTGTTGGAAAAACAGGACTTCCTCATTATCAACTGCGGAAAAGAAGACGTCATCTTAGGAATGACTTGGCTATGAATGGTCAACCCAGAAATCGACTGGGCTAAAGGAAAAATTTGACTACCTGAAATCATCAATCCACTCTCCCAACAACAGAATACGGACGAACAAGATCATCTACTCCGATACCTGAAAACTGACCCTGATGAGCACATCAAGACAGAATGGATCTGAAAGATCACTAGATCCATGGAGATTGCTCAGGAACAACAGAAAACCAAGCAAGAAACAGTTTTACCCCCTGAATTCGAGGAATTCAGGAAGGTCTTTGAAGAACCCCCACTTGGGAAGCTCCCTCCATCTCGGAAATATGATCATCATATTGACCTCACCAACACATTTGTCCCCAGGGTAGCAAAAGTTTACCCGCTAAACCCCAAGGAGTTAGAAGCATGCAAGGCATTTGTTGATGAAAATCTTAAGAAAGGAATGATCATCCCGTCTCAATCCCCTCAAGCTTCTCCTTTCTTTTTTGTACCAAAGAAAGATGGCAGACTCCGACCCTGCCAAGACTATCAGTATCTTAATCAACACACGATCAAAAATGCCTATCCGTTACCTCGTATCTCCGAACTTGTAGATCAACTTAAGGATGCCACGATCTTCACAAAGATGGATATCCGATGGGGGTATAACAACGTGCTAATTGCCCCGGAAGACCGATGGAAGGCCGCCTTCATCACCCCAGTAGGACTTTTTGAACCCACAGTCATGTTCTTTGGACAAAGCAACTCACCAGCTACATTCCAAGTGCTGATGAATCACATATTCGCTGATATGATCGCTGAAGGATGGCTAATCATATACATGGATGATCTAATTATCGCCTCCAATGACCCTGCCAAGCACACTGAACGAACTCGCAGAGTTCTTCAACGAATGATGGAAAATGACCTGTTCCTCAAGCTGAGTAAATGCTCCTTTAATGTCACAGAAGTCGACTATCTTGGCATGATAGTTCGACCAGGAGAAATCACCTTAGACCCTGGAAAACTCAAAGCAATCGAAGATTGGAAAAGTCCCACCTCTGTCAAACAAATCCGATCGTTCATCGGATTCTGTAACTTCTACAGGAAGTTTATCCCTGACTTCTCAGGAATCTGCCACCCCCTACATGAATTAACCAAGAAAGGGGTAATCTGGAACTGGACTGCAGACTGTGAGAAAGCCTTTCGAATGCTTCAGAAAGCTTTCCTCTCAAAACCAATATTAAAAATGCCTGACTCTACCAAACTGTTCATGGTCATGACCAACACCTCCCTCACCGCTTGTGGAGTGGTTCTAATGCAAACTGATGGAAATGGAGATCTCCATCCCTGTGTCTATTTCTCCCGAACCTTCTCTCCTGAAGAACGGAATTATGACATCTACGATCGGGAGTTACTAGCTGTTATATGAGCCCTGGAAGAATGGAGACATTATTTGTCCGGAACAGAACATCAGGTGACTGTCCAAACCGATCATAAGAACTTGGCATACTTTAAGCAACCGCATAAACTCTCTAGATGCCAAGCCAGATGGATGCTGTTCCTTCAAGACTTTGATATCCATTACCACAACCTCCCTGGATCCCAGATGGGGCCAGCCGATGCTCTTTCCAGAAAAGATGACCTTGATGTCACCACAGATAATCAAGATGTGGTGTTACTGCCTGATGATCTATTCATTAATTTCATCGATCTCAACCTTCGCGAAAAGATCATTCATTCAACCAAGAAAGATCTGATAGCCCTCGAAGCAATCTCCGCCTTACAGAAGGGATCCTCTCTCTTCCCTCAAGCCTCCCCCATGGATTGGAGATGGCTAGACGAAATGTTATATTACAAGGGATGTCTTTTTATCCCTGAATCTCAATGGCATAGATTGGTCACCGAGATCCATGAATCTGATGCAGGAGGACATGGAGGATATTTCAGAACTCTTTCCCTCCTCCAATGAGACTATTGGTGGCTGGGACTTTCTACCTTTGTTCACAAGTTCATCAAGGGTTGCACAATCTGCCAATCACATAAGGTCAACACTCACCCAACAACACCCCCGGCCATCCCCAATGCAATGAAATCCACTCGCCCATTCCAGAATATTTCTATGGATTTAATCACTGGCCTTCCAATATTGGCTGGGTTTGACTCTGTTTTGGTCGTGGTTGACCATGGGCTTACAAAGGGGGTAATTTTCCTCCCTTGTCACAAAACAATTGATGCCGCAGAAGTAGCAGCCCTCTTTTTCAAGCATATTTTCCCCAGATTTGGATTACATGATTGATGCATCTCGGATAGGGGTCCTCAATTCACCTCAGCCTTTGCTCGAGAACTGGCCCGCCTGTTGAAATACGATCTCGCCCTATCCACTGCTTACCACCCTCAGACTGATGGAGAAACAAAACGTGTCAATCAGGAGTTAGAAACTTATCTTCAGATATTCTGTGATGGAAATCCTGCTAAGTGGCATGATCTACTCCCAATGGCAGAATTCACTCACAATTCCGCCACACATTCGGTTACCAAGCAAACCCCATTCTCACTTATGATGGGTTATGAACCCCGAGCATATCCCGCAATCGGCAAAACCTTCCTACCCGCACTCGAATCTTGACTCTCTATGCTAGACAAAGCCAGAGAAGAAGCCAAAGCCGCCCACGTCAACACCCAACAACGACTCAAAGAAAGGGGATGGAAGAATTTCTCCCCATTCAAAGTTGGAGATAAGGTTTGGCTGGAAGGAAAGAATCTCCAAATCCCTTATCCATCCCGGAAACTTGCTCCAAAACAAGAAGGACCATTCAAAATCAAGAAAGTTGTATCTTCGGTCACCTACCAGCTACGTCTTCCCCCCTCCTGGAAGATACACCCTGTTTTTCACGCTTCCCTTCTCACCCAGTTCATCAAAACACCAGAACACAGACCAAATTTCCTTCGACCACTGCCCGACACCATCGCAGGAGAAGAAGAATACGAAGTAGAAGCCATTTTAGCACACAGGGGACACGCCAGACGATGAAAATATCTAGTCAAATGGAAAGGATATTCTTCGGCAGAAAACACCTGGGAACCAGCAGCCAATCTTTCTAACACCCCTGAACTCCTCTCGACCTATAGGAAATTACATCCAACCACATTTCTTGACAAGGTCTCTCTGCTAAGAGCTCATCCTCTTCAACGATGAAGAAACTATTAAGACAAAAGTCTTGGAGCTGGAATCTCCAATGTACAAAGGGGGTACTGTTACAGTTTTTTCTTTTTGTTCCCTCGATAAGTCCCCTTCACTTTTGACCCGGTTACAATGACCGCCAGCTTATCCATAGGAATCCCCTCAGAACAAAGACGAACATCTACGACTAATCCTGGGGCATACATGTCACTCCTTTGTCCCTTCACTCTGTCACCACTTCACATCGTCACACCTTCACCATCTCACTGATGGTAACCACGCATAGCCCTGCAGCCACTATCTTTTGATCCCTTGATTCCATCTCCGATGCTGTGCATTGATGTATCAGTCACCTTAGTAACCCACGACTCATCCTGACTCATTGCTGGCTGTATGCACAGCCTATCCTTGTACTATATAGTCGATCCCAGTTTGTATCTTAGCTCCCCAGCTAGTTCTACACAATCTACGTGTAGTTTTCTGGCCACCACGAGACTGCTCGTTGCAGTTAGTGAGAACCTCTCGTGTCTTCACACTACACCTCAGAGTGTGTGCTCGACTAGTTGCTTTCTTAGGTTGCGATTAGAGATTGAACCTTTGACCTTGCTGGATAACTCCACACGAGCGTAACACTATTCATACGTCCCTATTCACTTCCTCTTTGTCTTTGGCCCTTCATCTTCTTTTCTTCGCATCCTCTGAGGGGATGCCTCCCTCCTTACCTAGTCTTCCCATGGACTGTGCTCTCCTTAGCCATTTCTCCCACAATGGCTCGTGCCCCTGCTTCCATCACCTTCTACAGAGTTCCATAGCTCTATATATACCTCAGCCACCTGTACCACAGTCTCCACTCTTGCTCTATGCAATACAACGCGTACTTCGTGTCTCTCAAGTCCTCAGAATTCCTCTGAGTCCTAGTCTCTGTGTTTTACCTTGCTTGGGATTCCCTTTGCTCTCCTAGGTGGATTGAGACACTGTAGACCTCTTAGTGAGCGTCCGCCTCATCCACAGGTTGCTGTAACGACACAAGTGTACATTCAGCATAACACAAAGCTAAGGGTCCTGCAAAGGACTCAAAGGACTCAAAGTCTGGTAACTCCTTGAACTCCAGATCTATGCCAGCAGCCTCCTCCTCTGCTCTGCCCAAGCCTGACCTCTCGTCAAAGCTAGACAAAGATGGCAAACTCACTCTGGCAGAACAGAAGTGCCAGTTTGAAAACAAGTTATGCATGTTCTGTGGCCATGGCAGCCACATGGCTAAGGATTGTCCGAAGTCCTCCTCCCAGGCCTCCAAGGCTTGTGTGGCTATGGCTACAACTCCAGAAGCCAAACCGGAAGCCTCTGCAGATGTGAAAAAATAGTCCACGACTTCAACAACTCTACATGGGATCAAGGTTGTGTTGACCCCTTCTGTGCATCCAAGGAGCCCTGTCTCAATGTGTCTGCTCTTTCCAACCCTGACTCCATTATGCCATCTGTCTCCATTCTTTTGCATGACATTCCGAATTTCTCTGTATTAGTAGACTCCGGCTCCTCCAACTGTTTCATAGATAGTACTTTCATTAATGATCATGGACTTTCTCCTTACTCTGTCCCTCCATTGCAACTCTGGTTGTTTGATGGAACATCCAACTCCACCATCACTCAAGCTATTGAACTCTCCATCTACTTCAATTCCAATGATATCACCCCAACGACATTTTATGTCACTCCGCTTGATGGGTCCTGTTCCCTTGTATTAGGACATAACTGGCTTGCCTGACACAATCCATTGATTGACTGGGTCATGAGCAGTATCTTGTTCCACACACCTGAGCAGCCCATGCTCGCACCTCCAAGCTCGACTCCACCGCCTCCAGACTTATGTCCTCTGGCACCCCTGACATCACCAGTCCCCCCACGTTTCTCTGATTGTGCAGCTCCACACATTGCTCTCATCAGCACACCAGTCTTCACGCTGGCTTGTCACCTTGAGGGTTCCATGCAGTTTAGCATGCATCTCTGCCCTGAGGAATCTTCCCTCTGTGCCTCCTCCACCACTCCAGCAGCCCCTGAAAAGGTAGACCTGTCCAGAGTCCCTTCAGATTATCATGACTTCACCGATGCCTTCAGTAAGACCAAGGCTTCCAAACTAGCCCCACATTGTGAACATGATCTGAAGATTGATCTCAAGGAAGGTGCATCCCCACCTCTCAGCACCACCTACTCCCTCTCCACCTCCGAGCTTGAGTCCCTCTGGATGTTCCTCAATGAACACCTAGCCAATGGGTTCATTTGTCCATCTTCCTCCACCCACGCCACCCCTGTCCTGTTTGTCCACAAGAAGGATGGATCACTCCATCTTTGCATTGACTTCTGTGGACTCAACAAGATCATGAAGAAAGACTGCTACCCCCTTCCCCGCATCTCCAATCTCCTGGACGCTCCAAGCTGCACCAAAATATATACTAAAATCAATCTCCGTCATGCATACCATTTAGTCTGGATCACCAAAGGCAATGAATGGAAGACTTCATTCCAGACTCAGTACGGATCGTACGAGTGGCTCATTATGCCATTTGGACTTATGAACACCCCTGCAGCATTCCAGCGGTTCATCAATACTATCTTCATGGACTTGTTGGATGTCAGCATTATTGTCTACCTTGACAACATTCTCATCTTCTCCGCAGACATGGCCTCTCACAAAAGCATGTCTGGGAGGTCCTCTGTCACCTCTGGCAACATAGACTTTACACCAAGCCCAAGAAGTGCAAATTCCACACCAACTCCACCGAGTACCTCAGGTACCAACTATCTCTGGCTGGACTTACCATGTCCGCCAAGAAGGTCAAAGCTATCCAAGACTGGCCTGAGCCTCACAAGGTTAAGGACATTCAGTCCTTCCTGGGTTTTACAAACTTTTATAGGTGGTTTATTCACTCCTACTCTGACATTGTCGTTCCTTTGACTTGTCTCACCTGGAAGGGTACTCCATGGCATTTCTCCAACGACTGCTGGTTGTCTTTTCAGGCCTTGAAAGCTGCCTTCACTTCCACTCTGATTCTGATGCACTGGGTCCCAGACGCCCCTATCATTGTTGAAACTGATTGTTACAGTTTTTCCTTTTTCTCACCTTGCTAAGTCCCTTCTACTTGTTACCCAACTATCACGACTACCGATAATCCCTTAGGATTCTGCCATGCTTGGCCATTCCTTAACACATCGGACATCGGCCCCAGTAATACCTGGCATACCCTTGTCCTTTCACACTGTCACACCTTCAGCCCTTCACATCTTCACCATCTCACTATGATGGTAACCATGCATAGCCCCGCAGCCACCATCTTTTGATCCCTTGATCTCATCTCCAATGCTGCGCATTGATGCATCAGCCACCCTAGTAACCCCTGACTCATCATTGGCTGTATGCACAGCCTATATAGTCGGCCCCACTTTGTACCATAGTTCCCCAGCTAGTCCTACGCAATCTACGTGTAGTTTTCTGGCCTCCACGAGACTGCTTGATGCAGTTAGTGAGATTTTCCAAGTGTCCTTGCACTACACTTTTGAGTGTGTGCTCGACTAGTTGCTTTCATCGGTTCTGGACTTGGTGTCGAACCTTTGACCTTGCTGGATAACTTCACGCAAGCGTAACAAAAGAACTAGCTCTATTCTCGTCCCTGCTTTTTAGCAGTAGGACTCTAGCTGACACCACCCCATCTACCAGCGTCTTCTTGGGAAGACTAGGACTATTAGTCTCCACCACTACTATCGGAACGGCCACGGTCAAAACTATCTTTACTCCACAATGGATTGGGAAGGTAGTACGTAAGCATGTCTAGCTTTTGGGATTGGGGATCTTCCTCCAGGGACGAAGAACACCTCTCACAACAACCCGCTCCTCCGCCTGTCGAAGAAGACTGCAGACGATCCAGAACAAGAACTTCACCAAGGAGTGGTCGAAGTTATCAAGTACCCACTTCCTCGTCAGAACAGGAAGGAAGTCCTCAGGAGGAAGACTCTCAAGAGGAGAATGACACTTCCTCGTCTTCGCAAGAAGAACAGGAAACCCAGGAGTTTCGGCAAGTGCCTTTACCTCCTATGATGTTAGGAATGTCTACCAGACCACCCCAAATACCAGGAACGACGGGAATGGAATCCCCTTGACCCAGCAGTATCAGAACCATAACAGGACATGGTTCCCCACGGGTCAATACCCCAGGAATTGGAGGAACGCCGATAACCACTACCTCATCAACCCATGGATCACCTAGGCCATCGTCGACATGATCTGCCATCCGAGAAATGCCCAGTCTGCCAGTGCATTCTGGAAGAATCTCAGGAGCAACAAGTGCTCCTCCTACCGCCTTTGGAACAACCCCTTATCCACCACCCAGACAACCATTAGCATTACCAGAAGCTCCACCGCCCACACCTATTGCATACCCTGAGATAACGGTCCAGATCATTCCCCCTGAAACGATCCAACCAGAGGAACCTACACAATCCATAACATTCCCCACTCAGGCATTAATCTTGCCACCAGTCGAAGTCCCTCAGATAGGACCACCATCTATTCCAGGCTTTTCTAGTGTTTTGGTACAACCAACACCTCCTCCTCCACCCATCCCACTTGTTTTACCAACTCCTATACCCGCCTTACCAACCCCAGTAGCATTGATAGCTTCAGAACCCGAAGAACCTCAGGAAATCCGAGCTGGAAATCCCAGTCCGTTCAATGGGGCTGCCACAGACGCTAGACGATGGTTTGGTGCCATGAAAGCTTACCTCTCAATCAATAGAGAAGTTTACAACAAGTTAGTGCAAGTAGTCATTATCCTCAACAACATGACGAACGGGATGGCTGCGATCTTCGCCGAAGGATGGTATCAAAACCTACAAGATGCGGTGACCAGCAGAAAGCAAATGAGCCAACTTCTGAAGGAACTTGAAGAAGGATTCTTCAATGTATTCGCCCCAGGTGATTCTCAGGCAGATGCGAGATCACAACTTTATGCTTTGAGACAGGGACGGAAGTCATTCCCAACCTTTCGAATCCAATTCGAACTCCTAGTCGCCACGGCAAGTATGGACCAACAACACGAAATCTTGATCGACCTGCTTAGGATAGCCGTCGATACCCAATTGGTCAACCTCATGACCGCAGTAGATCCACCACCTGACACGTGGAACAAATGGATAGAGAAAGCCGCTCAATTTGACCAAATTCGAGCCAGAACCCGACAACTTCGGATGGAACCGTATAAACCCGAAGAATCTGATTGGACACCAGAGGAATTCGAGGAACCCGAGAAAATTGATCCTGACGCCATGGACGTTGATACCATTAGGGTCAACGTCAACGCTATCCGACTGTCCTCTCAGCAATGGACAGAACACCGACGAAACAATAGATGTTTCATATGTCATCGAAGGGGATGCCATACAAGGAACCACCCCAGGAAAAGGCAACCTAGCCCCAGGCGAGTCCCTATACGCGAATCTGTTCAATCAGATAAGGAAGTACTCTTAGATGAACGAATAAGGGAACTACTGCAAACGAAAGGAGTAACCGCAAAAGATGCTATAAAAGTCTTAGAGACCTACTTTGGAACTAACCCACCAGAAGAAGAAAGGGTAGCCGTCATACCACCACCCATCACTGACCGAGCAGTTCGACTCCCTACCCTACTCAAAGAAAAAGGGACCAACAAAGATATAGAAGTCGCGTCGCTGGTAGACAGCGGAGCAAGCAATAGTTTCGTAAACCGGAAACTAGTGGAACGGATGGGATGGACAACCACCAAATTGAAAACCCCCATCAAAGCATCGAATGCTGATGGAACGGAAAACAGCAACGGGCACATACGAAGGAAAGTAACGTTATCCCTAACCATCGGAAAGCTACTCTTGGAAGAACAGGATTTCCTGATCATCAACTGTGGAAACGAAGACGTCATTCTAGGAATGACCTGGTTACGATTAGTCAACCCAGAGATCGATTGGGCCAAGGGAAAGATTCGATTACCCGAAAAGATCGAACCCTCAGCACAGCAACAGAATACCGACGAACAAAACTATCTGCTGCGATACCTGAAAACCGACCCAAATGAGCACATCAAGACAGAATGGATCCGAAAGATCACTAGATCCACGGAGATTGCTCAGGAACAACAGAAAACCAAGCAAGAAACGGTATTGCCCCCTGAATTTGAAGAATTCAGGAAGGTCTTTGAAGAACCCCCGCTCGGGAAGCTCCCTCCTTCTCGAAAATATGATCATCATATTGACCTCGCCGATACTTTTGTGCCCAGGGTAGCAAAAGTATATCCTCTTAACCCCAAGGAGCTAGAAGCATGCAAGGCGTTCGTCGACGAAAACCTCAAGAAAGGAACGATCGTCCCTTCCCAATCTCCGCAAGCCTCTCCCTTCTTCTTCGTACCAAAGAAGGATGGCGGACTACGACCTTGCCAAGATTATCATTACCTTAATCAGCATACGATCAAAAACGCTTATCCGCTACCCTGCATCTCCGAGCTCGTAGATCAACTCAAGGATGCTACTATATTCACCAAGATGGACATACGATGGGGATACAACAACGTGCTTATCGCCCCAGAAGATCAATGGAAGGCCGCCTTCATCACCCCAGTAGGACTTTTCGAACCCACGGTCATGTTCTTTGGACAGAGCAATTCACCAGCTACGTTTCAAGCGCTGATGAATCACGTATTCGCTGATATGATTGCCGAAGGATGGCTAATCATATATATGGATGATCTTATCATCGCCTCAAACAACCTTACTAAGCATATGGAACAAACCCACCGAGTTCTTCAACGAATGATGGAAAACGACCTGTTCCTCAAGCTGAGTAAATGCTCCTTTAATGTTACAGAAGTCGACTATCTCGGCATGATAGTTCGACCAGGAGAAATCACCCTCGACCCCGGCAAACTCAAAGCAATCGAAGATTGGAAAAGCCCCACATCGGTCAAGCAAATCCGATCGTTCATCGGATTCTGTAACTTCTACAGGAAGTTTATTCCTGACTTCTCAGGAATCTGCCGACCCCTACACGAGCTAACCAAGAAAGGGGTAAATTGGAACTGGACTCAAGAGTGTGAGGACGCCTTCAAAAAGCTGCAAAAGGCTTTCCTCTTGAAACCGGTGTTGCGAATGCCGGACTCTACCAAACCATTCACGGTAATGACGGACGCCTCTCTCACCGCTTGTGGAGCGGTCTTAATGCAAAACGATGGAAACGGAGATCTCCATCCCTGCGCCTACTTCTCCCGAACTTTCTCCCCTGAAGAAAGGAACTATGACATCTACGATCGAGAATTATTGGCAGTAATCAGGGCACTGGAAGAATGGCGACATTATTTGTCAGGAACGGAACACCAGGTGACGGTTCAAACTGATCATAAGAACCTGGCATACTTTAAACAACCCCATAAATTGTCCAGACGACAAGCCCGGTGGATGTTGTTCCTACAAGATTTTGATATCTGATATCACAATCTCCCTGGATCTCAGATGGGGCCAGCTGATGCCCTCTCCCGAAAGGACAATTTAGACACCACCTCTGACAACCAAGACGTGATATTAATACCGGATGATATGTTCATCAATCTCATCAATCTCAATCTTCGCGATAAGATTGTTCATTCCACCAAAGAAGACCCGATAGCCTTGGAAGCAATCTCCGCTTTGGAAAAAGGATCCTCACTTTTCCCTCGCGCATCCCCAACAGATTGGAAATGGTTAGACGAGATGTTATACTACAAGGGACGTCTCTTTATTCCTGAACCGCAACAGCATAAATTGGTCACAGAAATACATGAATCCGATGCAGGGGGCCACGGTGGATATTTCCGAACTCTATCCCTACTCCAGCGGGATTATTGGTGGCCGGGCCTCTCTACCTTTGTTCGCCGGTTTATCAAAGGATGTGCGATTGACAAATCGCACAAAGTCAATACTCACCCCACGGTACCACCAGCTATTCCCAACGCGATGGAATCGACCTGCCCGTTCCAGAATATTTCCATGGATCTCATCACAGGCCTCCCCCTCTCCGCTGGGTTTGACTCTGTTCTGGTCGTGGTCGACCATGGGCTTACAAAGGGGGTAATTTTCCTCCCTTGTCACAAAACGATCGATGCCGCGGGAGTAGCAACTCTCTTTTTCAGGCATATTTTCCCCAGATTTGGCCTACATGATCGTTGTATCTCAGATAGAGGCCCTCAATTCGCCTCAGCCTTCGCAAGAGAACTGGCCCGCCTGTTAAAATATGACCTTGCCCTATCCACCGCTTACCACCCCCAAATGGATGGAGAAACTGAACGCGTCAATCAAGAACTTGAAACCTATCTACGAATACTTTGTGATGGAAATCCTGCTAAGTGGCATGATTTACTCCCTATGGCCAAATTCGCTCATAATTCCGCCACACACTCGGTCACTAAACAAACCCCATTCTCACTCATGATGGGCTACGAACCACGAGCCTACCCCGCAATCGGCAAGACGTTCCTACCCGCACTAGAATCTCGACTCTCTATCTTGGACAAATCACGAGAAGAAGCTAAGGCCGCCCATATCAATGCTCAACAACGACTTAAAGAACGAGGATGGAGAACGTTCTCCCCATTCAAAGTCGGAGACAAGGTTTGGTTGGAAGGAAAGAACCTTAAAAT
>JBBPTT010000924.1:0-14629 GCA_038094175.1 Boletellus aff. lepidospora
GTTGACAGAGATTGAGTGTTCTAACTTAGCAATAAAGTCCTTGTGGACAGAGCCCACATAGGCCAGTTAGCAGATTTGCTACTGGCTCAGGCCTTTTGCTCAGTTGGTTGACACTTCAGTTCAACATAGACCTCTTTGTGAGCATCTGCCCTTCCACAGGTTGCCCAAATGACATGAGAGTGCATTCAGCATAAGTTGCATAACACATATCTATACAAACTGTGCAAGTCAGTGCTACTAATGTCAAGCCACACAGCCTGGGCCAAGCCATCTTTGAGGGCTTTAAAGGCTTAGAGCTTGGCAAGCATCCAATCATGGACAATGCAGAGTGTCATGTGAGAGCCTATAATTCTACAAGGCCACTAGCCCCCAAGCCTGGGCTTTTGGGCCAAGCCAAGCACTAATTGACATCATATTTTAGTCATAGACACTATGAACAGTAAACACATTATTCGAAACTGTCCCGGACACTATTACTCAAAGAACAGCATCTGTGACATTATTGTGACGGACGTTTCTTGTCGGTGCTCACTTAGAGACACTATTAATTAGTGCTAGCCTTTTTGTGACACTAATACAATGACACTATTCACCTAGTGTCCACTCATGGACGCTAACGCTCAGTATCCATTGTCAGGCACACTAAAATGTATTGTTCATACATGGACTGAGATGATCAATTACATGCATTGACTTCCTCAGGCCCTTCTAGAACTGCCTGCTTGGTGAAGCTCCTGGTCGCCATTGCACGCCCACGATCGATAACCCCCCATCAGCCACCAACTGGTACCAACCCTACCACCGCTTTGAGACTGCGAATGTCAGTCAAGATTGGTGCCTTGTTCGAGGAAATAAACATATTCTTTGCATTCCCGACTTCTCCAACAGTTTCCCAAGGCATAATTTGTGCGAGAACAAGCGTTTTGTTTGCAAGAGGTCTGAAGAACGTATCATCTGCCAGTGTGAGAATGAAAATCTTCTGAAGGTCGCCATATTGGACATGGTGAATTGATGCTCCATTTTGTGTCTCGAAGTCGAACTCATACTAGGACCAAGAAATAGTCAGCTAAGAGTGATTACAAGTCCAGGCGCTAGTAGTCCTTACCTTGACATAACAGTTTCATCTCTCCGAGACCACAGGCCTCCGAGCAACTGCCCTCGTTCAGAACAGATCACCACCATTTCATATCCTGACTTTCCTAGTGAAGAGAGAAGGGATTCCAATGCATTTCTTTACTTCATTGTCACATTGCCCTAAGACCATCATGAGATAATGGGATATTTTGGATTGAAGCAATGCATCATGTGTGGTATTTGGGGTGAAAGGAGCATGCAAAATGTAATCATCATCTAGATTAAAAATGTCAGTGCATAATCAGCACTCATTTGATTTGAGTCTTACACCCTTCGAACACCTGATCAGACCCAATGGGCTCATCACCTTCTCGGTCGTCCCACCAGGTGAGCTCCCCAGAAATCATATAGCATACTGACAGCTGCTCAAGGGTCATGGAATCTTGCACTACATTGTTGAGGTTACTCCAAGGTTGACTGCGAGAGTAGAGTGCACACTGAAGCATTCCGCAGTATCGTTCCATGAAAAAAGTCCATGTCAACCAGACTGGACCACAGTATTGAATACCATCAACGATGTGGAGTAGACTGTGAATCGTGAGGGTACAAGTCGGAAGCCATTCAATTTGATACTTGTAATAATATCTAATCCGTCTCAGTCACTTTACTACACAAGTTTGCAGGAACCTACTGCTTGTATTTCTCCACCCACGCTTGTAATCTTACCTGGATATCATTGACTTGTTGTGATGTGATCTTGAACTGGAGCGTAGTTTCCATTAGCATCCAAAGCTCCTGCATGTGTATGGAGTACTTCTTCTTGAGAAAGCGATTTTCAAGGAGATATGGTGCCAAGTAAATGAACCAGAAGCACCATGACTCGGCCGTGAAAGATGAGCGATTGGAGCAAATGTCAGGGAGCACACACACGAATGACACAGGGATGTGTCGAACAGCAGCAGTAGTCTCCTCTCCAATCATTTTCCAGATGTGGGGTGCAATTCTGAACTCTCCATTGCCGATATCCATGCCCTTGAAATCTCCAGTCCATAGATTGACAAGATTGGGGATGACATTCTCAAGGAGCAAGTGGAACCACTCCCATGGAATGGAGTGTGCATAATCGAGAGAACCAACCCTACGCAATCCTGGGAGACCACGGATACCTGTTTCCTTTGCAATTCTTTCCTTGCCTGCCTTTGTACATGTGAAGCTGATCAGCTCAGATACATTGACAAAATCTTGATGAGTACAAAATGGAAGGTTGTCTGCCTTCCAAGTAATGAGCACTTCACACTCAGAATGCTGTCATGGGGGGTGGAGTGAGACATAATGTGTGTTTCCTAAACCACGAGTGGACTTGATCTTGCATGAATGGCAGGGAAAAATTGCGTTGTGACCCTTGATACTGAGAAACTTCTCAATAGCGATGATGTCGCCCAACTTGAAGATGACGTATGTGTGTAGATCGAACATGGTGCAAGTGGAGGCATCAAATGTGGGAATGCTGCATGCGAGCTGTGCAAGTTCATCGTCCAATGGAGAGAGGAATGAGCCAATATTCTTAGGCTGACGTGGCCTGGGAATGATCCCAAGGCAAATCAGGTGTTTGTGATGTGTACGGAGATTCGGAGGAAGGTTGTAGTTTTGTAACAAGATTGGTGTCACAGATGGGCCATTACGTCGTCCGTAGAGCAGAAAGCTGTCAGTACAAAGTGCCAAAGCAATGTCACAGGAGTTGGAAAAGTACTTGTGCAGGAGCTCAACGCCATCAACCTGGACTTGTTGGTCCATGAGCTTGTGATAGTGACCCCTGTCGAACACGTCATTGATTTCCTGGGGAGCGGATTGAAAGCGTGCCCTGTAGTCCATGAGCTGGATTTGTGGAATGCTTTGAAAAAAGCCTTGTAGGCGTGGGATGAGTGGGAAATAGCTGAATTGGTGGCATGGCCTTCCATTGGCTTTGTACCATGCCTCACCACAGTAAGGGCAGAGAGGGAGAGGGGCGTAATGTGACGTATAGAGGATGCATGAGTTGATGCAACAGTCATACTTTGTAGATCTGACCCCAGCGAGGATGGACATCTGGCAAGAAACCTTGTAATCCAAGTCCAAGTCCATCTTGTGTCGAAAAACATGTCGCATTTGCTTGAAGGCAGACTGTGTGATTTTGCCTCTAACAAGAAGATTGAAGGCTCGTATATTGTCGTGGTCATTATCTGACAAAATGGTATTACCTAGTACAGGCCAGATTGCATTATGGCTTGACAACAGGTAAAAAAGACGGAAGACGCACGCATATCAAACATGTATTCACCCTGCACCTGCACAGAAAGACCTTGCAGGTCTAGATCAGGAATCCTGTCATCCCAGCTTTCTTCCAGTTCAAACTCTGCATCATCTGATGCTACCCAGTCCCACTTTTCATTGTCAGAGCCTTCTTTGTCACCTCAGCTAGTCAAACTCACAGAATCTTCATCATTGAGAAAATAGCTTTGCACAGCATCCGCGTCGACATCTTGAGTTTCAATCCGCAATCGCACCTCTTCCTCACCAAAAATGCTGTTGGAAAATGACATTATGATGATAAGCATGGATTTTAGTAGTTGTAGATGAGTATTTCATACCTGATTGGGCATCCGACTCGAGCTCAAAGGAGGTGATGCTCTCAGATGCCCATATCCTTTCAAACAGTCCCTTGTCTGATGCTTTGCAATAATGCCGACGACGCTGTTGAAAACCAAGGTTCCTACCACATGTTGGAGTACACCAACACTTCTTGATGCAATCCCATGTTGACTTAAATGATTTGTAGTGACTGTGGCGATGTTGGCACATGGTAGGTGTTCGAACAAGCTTAGACCTGAATAGCTAGTAGCAATGGGGGGCAGCAATGAGGGGTCAGGTGATTATATCATGTGATTGGGCTCAATGAAAATTAATCATGTGATCCATACACATCAGAAATCACTCGCGCCCCACTCAACAGAGAGCCGCTGTCAGCCCACCATCAACCTGCTATCAGCCAACATCATGCCAGCACTTCCTAAACCAAAGCCTACTACACCAAGGCACTCAAAGGAGTTGGCACTGGCCAAAACTATTTCCAAGATGAAAGAACAGCTTGATTTCCTCACTCGTAAGTGATTACCTGACCGCTTGGTTTTTTTAACATTCAGAGCATAATTTCAGGGAATGAGTCTGCAAAAAAACGGTGAACAAAGCAGCCAAGGTATCCCAACATCAACGGTTCTGATCTCATCCCTAGACCAAAGGGGCGACCCGGCCGTGGCCAAGGCAAAGGGTATCAGATCATGAGTGAACTCGGACTCACAGAACACAAAGAACAATACTACCACATCTCTGTATGTTCCTCACATTCCTAATCTCTGTGCACTAATGCTATCAATGACAGAGACTCATTTGGTGGCTGGCGAACAAGTATCTTGATGTCAGTTGTACACTAAACAACCAATGCAACAACACCTTGATTGAAAGGGTCATCTGTCAGGTATGTAGTTGATAACAATTACCTGAATGTATGTGTGCTTACTGGTTGATTCAGGTCCAATTTGAGGTTCCTATGCTCATGAAGTACAAAAACGGATGGCCTGTCCATGATATGCTGGCGCAATTTCTGCGGAACAGCTCACAAGCAAGTAAACAAGATGAAAAGCTAATTGCAGTATATATTCACATTGATTGCATTTCTGGTTATAGCTGAAAAGTTACAGAAGATGAATGGCAAACGAAGGGCTGATGATGACGATAACCAGCTGAGTGGATTGGATGATGACTCCGGGCAGGACTCTGGTGAAGATGGTGAGCCCAATGCAGAAGGCCAGGACCAGAGCAACATCACCGATGCCCATGCCGATACCACAGATGAGACCGAACCAAGTGAGGCCGAACCTGATGAAGAGAATCATCAACCAGTGAAAAAGCGTCGAGTAGCTCGTTTTGAGGATCCTACCTCACCAAAGGTAATGTGATTATTCTCAATTGCCCTCACTCACATCCCTACGGTAGAACCCGACACTGATCCATTGTGACCAGGTCATCAATCTGGACTCCGACTATTCCTGACCTGCAAACCCTTTGCCTCAGAAAAGTTGTCAAGTAGATCACACCAATGCTGCCAAGATACAGAATTCAAAGGTGAGGACCTTCTGCAGCTCAGTGATTAACGGAGCAATGACTTGATTTTTGAAGAATGCTGAGCGTGCCTTCAACACTGTGCCCGAGGGTGCAGCCAACTCACAGGATGATACAGAGACCACATCAATCCCGATCCCAAAGGAGTGTCCAGAGGCAGGCTGTGAAGACACAGTTCCTGATGTCATCCCAGATCAGCTCCAGATGGCACTGGTTCAGTATACCACTCTAGCCCAGCAACATAAGACCGACTTTCGCCTCAACATCACCATCTGCATCATGATCAAGCAGCTGCATAAACGCAACGAGGCCATTGAAACTGCATGCAAAAGGACCTGGCTGGCAACCTCAGTGGATTTCAAAATGATTCCTAATCGAGTGCTTGAAATGCATGACAAGCTCAAGAACGTTTTTTTCAATCCAGAGGTTCACCAAAATCTATTCGCTTGGAATTGCTTCAAAGCCAACCTTGAGACGGAGGGCTGGTCAATTAAGCAGTTCGCAAAGATGTCAGCATCACAGATTCCGATGACCTCTCAGGTCTGGCAGAATTCGCGCAGCGGATAGTAAGCCTTTGTATCAACCCATTCTAGCCTAACTAACTACTTATAGTTATGGAACAAAAGGTACTGCCATCATTGTACACATGCTTTTGCGAATGTTCCCACCTACTACCACCATCACGGATGCATTCAAACCCCTCCCAACCATGCAGTTCATATACTATGTCGTTCTCCCTCATGTTGTCAGTCGACTAATTGCACAGGACTTCAAGATCTCTTCCTTAGTCAGTGCTTACAATGTTATGGTGGTGAGCAGCGATGTGGGTGAGTCAATTAATCCAGAAGAGGACGATGATGCCGAACTCGATACCATCAACCATAGGACAACAATGTCCTTTCATGGAACTTCAGCAGAAGACCCAAAGCAGGTTGAGGTTGCAATAAAGGCGCTTGTTACATTGCAAAACTATAAGCGACATGAACCCAGAAACAAGGTGTGTGGTGACCACATACATTACAGCTTGGCATTTGAAACCTCCACATAGCTACTTCACCCATGCCCAACCCCCCAAATATGACTGATGCTTCAGGTATCGGTGATGTCATATCCCAGACTTTCGCCAAGTCCAACTCCGGGTCCAACTCCGTTTGTCCTCTGGATTGTCCTCCTCAAGAGCACAGTAACTCCCCGTCAGACTTTTGTGACTTCAATCTGTTTTCCCTTTTTTGTATATCTGATTTCCTTTTACTACTTCGTCCTTTCCATTTAGGTTCTGTACACCGCCCATTTCACCTGTCACCGGTGCACAGCTCCGTTGTATGTTTCAACTGTTCTCCGTTCTCGCATACCTATGAACCTGTACACCCTTCGACATGTCTGCAGTCAATGGCAATGACTCCACTAGCGATTGCTGTACACCCCATAGTATATAAGACTCCATACATACACTGTGGTAGTTTAGTTTGATATTGATTTAATCACCCTCCGGTCAGTTCCGACCACCCTCCAACCCATCTCCAACCCTCCGACCTCCGAGGATGCAAGTACAAGGGAGCGACACATAAGTCCTGCTCCAAGTCCTCACCCTTTCACTCTCTCGTCCCTCTGTGCATACAGTCCAGACATTGTTGGACTTACCTGGAGGACCGGATTTAACAGGTGAGCAGTTTCTGTTGTACATGCAAGCTAATACTTCCTAGGATCGCAATGCTACTACCAGTGGCAAACCTGGACCCTCCAACAATGGCACCAACAGTAGCTGTGCAAGTGGAGGCTCGGGTCTCCACAGCAGTACTAGTCCTGGTGATGGCGGGATCAGCAAGGACAGCGTCAGTCTTGGCAAAGGTAGTGCAGGTCTCAGTAGCAGTGATGGCAATGGGGACGCTACCACAAACAAGCCACAGAGGAAGGTGGGTCGCCACTCCAACAAGAATGCGATCAGCACAACTCAGGGAACTGCAATGCAGGCTGGAAGAGCAACTTGATCGAAATCACGTGCGGTATGAGCTCCCAATTGCAAAGTCTTCATGTATTTTTATTTGTGCATGGCTATTGCCTCACTATTGTAATTTTTCTTGTTCTCACATAGTTGCTCAATTCCTGTAGCCTCTCTTGCCATGTAGCCTGCTATCATCACACGGAATGTATTTTGTGCTCTGTGTGGTTGTATTCATGCAAATTGGGGGGCCAGTGAGCAGAAATAATATGATACACCACAGGTTCACAGACAGTGGGTCATAGTTGATCAAAAACTATTCTACAGCGCAAAGGACATTTTACACGTAATATAGAATAGCTATAAAACATGGGCGAGTATTGTCCGAGACATTAGGGAATAGCTACTGCGACACTATTGGAGGAGTGTCGTGTCATCAGTCTACAGTGTCGAAAATGTCCACATGAGCGTCAGACCCGACACTGCGACATAATGCCAGACAGTGGGGCACGCTCACTCCGGCATTATAGCAAAGTGTCGTAGACAATTCATGCCATTGACCAAACCTTCTATAGTGAGAGATGATACCTAGATGATATATTAATTTGTCTGTTGCTTTTACCCCAAATCCCAGACTCCATACCCTCTCATAACCCATACCTCCAGGAGCGAACAGAGGGGTATGGGTTACAAGGGAGTCGTCTGTAGTATCGACGGTCTGCCTCATCCAAGGCACACGTGACCTCATAGACGGCTGGTCAACTGGGGGTGCACAGCTTGTAAAATTCCCGACATAACTTAAAGTTCTAGTAGCAGACGGTCACTCGACAGTTTTCCTCATCTCCGCAACGTCGTAGTGGCCTGACCCGGTCACCAACCTACTGGATCGCGAGTACGGTCGTAATGACCAATGCTGTTGTTAGCCAACAACTGTTCTCAGGTAAGGAAATTTAATGACAGTCGAGCGTATAACCTTCATGGTATCACGGTCACGGTTGTAGGTGCGCTGTCTGGATTCGCGTCCGCAATATTGCTGCAGCCTCGTGAGTAGGATATTTCATCGGTATCCTGCCTCTTTGCTGACCACAAACAGTGGACCTGTTGAAAACGCGGGTCCAGCAAGGTGACTCTCCACCTGGTTCTCGGTGAGAGTTGAACGAGGAGCATAGCGTCTGTCATCCCTAATTATCCTCATACGAGAGGAATACCATCCTCATCTTGCACACTACAAAAGACATCGTCAAAAAGGATGGGATTGCGGGATTGTGGCGAGGTACGAGCGCCTCACTCGTTCGGTGGGTCAACGTATCCATGCTCCGTTTTACTATAAATGACCTCTGGGAAGCAACGTTCCAGGCGTAGCTCTCTACTTCACCAGCCTGACGCACCTACGCTCAGTACTGGCGAAGTCGCCACACTTTTCTCTCGCGACAGATGGGAAACAAGGGGATTCCAAGAGCGTCCTACCGAAGCTCACCAACCAGGGCAACCTATTCGCTGGCGCGACAGCCAGAGTTGCAGTGGGTTTCCTCCTGAACCCATTCTCGGTCCTTAAAGCACGGTTTGAGGTCTGCTGCGCCATTCGACTGACCAGGGTGCGCTCGCGACTGACCACATCCCACAGAGCGAACATTTTGCGTACCGAAGCATAAGCAGCTCTCTCTTATCTATTGCCCGTACTGGGCCATCAGAGTTAATGCGCGGGTTCGTCGCATCTTCCCTTCGAGATGCACCATATGCAGGATTGTTTGTCCTACTGTATGAAGCCATCAAACGAGAATCGAGTAAACCCGTAACCTCCCTTTCAAACCTACGACTTCTCTGAGACATGTTCTTGCAGCATACTTGGCGCCAAGCGCATATGCTACAAGCATACATAGCTTTTCTGCAGCGGCGGCAGGTGGCATCGCAACGATGGCCACGCATCCTTTCGATGTCGTCAAGGTACTCGTACGCTACCGGGTGCATACATGATATTAAATCCTTTTAGACCAAAATGCAGGTCCGCTCTGAACACCAATACCATGGTGTAATATCGACCATCACCCGAGTGTGGCAGGTGCGCTGTTTCTCCTGGAAATTTTACCGCCAACACATCCTATTTACTATAGCAACGCGGCCTTGGGGGCTTCTTTGACGGAGCGTCTCTCCGCATGTCTCGCAAGATTCTAAGTTCTACGGTTGGGTGGGCAGTATTCGAGGGTATATTGCTCTTCATGCAAAAACCATGAGATTGAATATTTAATTACAACCGCAACGTTAAGAATACTGCTTTTGGATGAATTTGGCGATGGTCTGAAGCTGGATGTTCGAGGTTCCTTCGTAGATCGCTCCCTAAGGTATCAAACAGTTGAGCTGAATATACACCACTTGCGTATCCAGGAGCCTCACTCACTATCTTGGAATCTCTCCAGAATTTCTCAATTCCAGTCTCTCGGGTAAAGCCGACTCCTCCCGCCCACTCGATCGCCTGACCAGAGACCCGTTGGGCGACCACACTCGCCCAGTACTTGGCCATCGCAGCCTCCTTGGTAAACGCCCTACCCGCCTCTTTCCGCCGAGCAGCATTGTAGGTCAATAGTCGAGCCGACTCTATCTCTACGGCGGCTTGGGCAATTTGGAATGCCATACCCTGGAAAGTACCTATAGGCTGACCGAACTGAGCGCGTTGGTACGTGTAGGGAACAACTTTGTCAAAGGCGCCTTGAGCAAGTCCGAGCATTTGAGCAGCGATGCCTATCCGACCTGTGGATCCGTCAGTAAGAAAAATGTTGGATGAATACGACAGGTGAACATGTACCCTCGTTTAGAATTTCAATCGCAATCTTATAGCCTTTGCCTTCTCCGCCTATAACGTTCTCTGCAGGTATGCGCAGGTCATCAAAGTTGAGTGTACACGTCGAGGAAGCACGAATGCCAAGTTTCTCTTCCTTCTTCGCTATCTTTATGCCCATGTCTTTGGTTGCGATGAAGCAGGTTATGCCCTTGTAACCTTTACTCGGGTCAACCTAGAGCGTGCTCGTCAAACCACGCGACAAAAGTCACTCGTAATCTCACATTGGCAAATATCAGGAAAATCTCGGCCTCAAAAGAGTTTGTAATCCACATCTTGGAACCGTTGATGACCCAGCTGTCACCATCTTTCGTTGCACGCGTCTGCAGTGCAAACGCGTCCGAGCCGGATGCTGGTTCGGACAAGCAGAAGGACCCGAGCTATAGTACCTTTAGCCACGGATACCATCGCGGTTCAGACAGCACTCACCTTGGACTGGGCGAGCTGTGGGAGCCATTTATCTTGCTGTTCCTTTGTGCCATACTGCCGCACAATAGTATTCACCAAGGTATTGTGGACATCACACATGACCGACACCGAAGGGTCGACCTTGGCCAGTTCCTCGATCACGATTATAGCTGACGTGAACGAAGACTCGGCACCGCCGTACCCAGCACCCGTTTCGATGCCCATGAGCTGCTTGGTCAGCGGATTCAGTAAACGGTATCGAGCGGACTAGATACCCCTTGTTCGAAAAGCCCTTTGATGACTTCTGGGTCCATGCTCTCCTTCTCGTCCATTTCACGGACTTTGGGCCCGACGGCTTGCTGGGCAAACCGCTGCACTGGACGTATTGTGAGTCTCCAGTCGGGTAATGTGTGTGTAGTGATTACCCGACTCTCTGAGCATTTCCTCTTCCTCTGTAAATGTATCGAGTGAATTTGGTGCGAGGCCTTCAGCATTGCGTACGCGTGAGGCCGCGAAGCTCCTGGAAGACGATGAAGGCTTCAAAGTAGGAACATGCAACTCGGAGGTGGTGCGCGACAACGCGGGCAGTCTCAGTGCCCTTGTTGAACGAACAGCAGCACGAAGCAGGGAGGACATATTGAACAGCAAGAGGAGTCGATGCCTAGTGATGGGCGGGTGCAACGACAATCACATGGCTTGTATTTATGCGCCGGATCTTGCTGCCGGCAGACTGCGACGTGCTCTCTCCACGACTGCGCGTGCAACTGCTTGTGCAGAGTGGTGGTGGATAGCGCACCCATCGGTCCTCCAGCGTCAGTGCGTACTCGAAGCGCGCGTGGGGCACTTTCAAGAGCACACTCTTTTGGTGAGAGGCCTGCTTTGATCTTGCTACTTACCCTCCACGTCCGCCGCGACGGCGTTGTCACCCCACGGGGCCTACCTACTGTTGGTGCTGCCATACCGCTGGGCCTGCCAGACGTATGCAGGTATTGCTGAACGCTCAACCCGCTTGTGGATATCACCACCTCCCATCCAAGCCGTTAGCTCATTTGTCTACGACGCTGGACACGACGACCATGACGAGTTGGCGGCACTCGCTGCGCTTCGCTTCTGACCAGATCCACGACCGAATTGTGGACTCGCGATCAAGTAGATAGATTGGCCTGATCCAAAGTTTTCGCAGAAAACCCATGTGCAACCTCTCTTTCCCCCCGGTATTACGGTTTTGAATCAGACTCGACATGACACCATGTCGTTTTTGTGAAAGAAGCCCCGTTCGCGATTAGTGAGAGCTGAGTCAGTCGTTGCAAGCCTAAGGCTAGGTGCACTCTCACCCTGAGCCTACTCATCGATCTCCCGGCCACCGTGGGGTCTGGACTTCACACTTTCAACATACATACAAAATAGATTAACAATGATTAGTTGCACACGACTGGCTTCGATCTGCGAGAATCAACTTGCATGAATCCATAGGAATGCACATGCAATGTCCGGGCTGCGTCGGACAGCATCCGGAGACAAACATATAAACTGAAAGCACACAATTAAAGGAACTAAAACATGGTGTTGAAGGAAAGCCTAGAAAAGCAGCAAGATGGAAGTAGTAAAGCCATGAAGAAGCGTAAAGCACCAAGTCTGGTTGCGCCAAAAATTCCCCGCTTCGACTGGCAATCCATTTCATGCGGTTACATCCCCAGTTTTGTCATTTTCCCCAGATCCGCGAGCCTCACCGTTAGCACCTCGTCCCTTGTTAGTCAGACCAGCGGCAGCGAAACCCCGTGAGGCGAAACCACCACGACCACCACGACCCCTCGGCCCACCTCGCGCTCCACTTCGGTCTTCCCTGTCTGTTGCAATTTTGACTTCAACTAAAGACTCGTTGATTTTCTATAAAAGAGACATCAGAACTCTACATTCCTGGACAACAGTCAGCCAATTACTTCGTTGTTTTTATCGAGGCCGCCTTTCATGGCTTCCTCGTCGCTAAACTCGACATATGCTATTTTTTGGTTGCGACCAGGATGGGTGTGTGGGTATGTGACGCGAACGATCTAGGGCTTGCTGTCAGCGATGCGTCGCCAATCGAGGACTCCACGTACCCCTGATTGTTCGCCACCAAAAAAGTCGCGCACTTCCGTCTCGCTCGCGGGTGCTTGGAAACGGACAAACAGAGTCCAGGATTGTTTGTACGTGCGTCTCGAAGTTGGAGTGCGTGCACCAGCACTGTCCGTTGTCGGTGATTTGAGGCCAGCTTCCAAAGCATCAACCGTGGGGGCATTGACTACATCGTCCGGAACTGGTGTTTCTTTGCCAGACTTTGGTTGAGCGGCGGGTGGATCCACAGGAGACACGCTAGCTTCTTCCGCAGAATCCCTCTCCCTCGCCTCCCGATCAGTGCGTTCCCTCCTTTCCCTCTTCTCCTTCCTTTTCTGCCTATCCCTCTCCGCTCGGTCAGAGGAGGATCCCGTCGGTGTACCATTTACTTTGGTTTGAGGAAGGCTTGAGGAGCCCTCCTTTGGTGTTCCCGAGACAATAGGAGATGGTGCAGTGAGTGGCGATATAGGCGAGGCAGGCTTCTCTGTGGGTGCCGGTGTCGAGCCCTTGGTAGACGGGTTAGCGGTGGCGTTCGGAAGCGAAGAACTCATGGAGTTGGGCGTTTGTGCGACGGTGCCAGGCGTAGCGGTGCGGCGGTACGCGTAATTGAATCCTGCAGGCATCAGCGCAAGTGACCCCGCTAGACTGAGTGCTTACCTTGACTCTTGAGCTCTGCATTGACTCTGCCCTCCTTGACGTCCAGGATGAGGGATCCAAAAGCGGCGTCACACAAATTCCAGTTCCAGCAGTTTTTCCAGGCAGGTTCCTCACCGGTAGCCGTAGGTGGTGCGCCAGTTTGCCCTTGGGGTTGAGGAATACGTTCGATGACAGATAAAGCTTTGTCGAGGAGGATCCGCTGATGCTCATCGATGACAGTGTCCACCTGGGTCTTGACACTATCCCAGACTTTATCGAAGCCTTCCTTTCCCACAACCAGCTTGCGGCGAAACCCTTCGAAATCGCCTTGTACGCTGAATTCGTTGTAGGAGGTAGCGTATCGGAAATGGAGACCTGCAGAGATAGTGAGATCGGCTTTGAGCACGAGGGCGAGCTGAGCAATGATTCCCTCGCGACCGGGGCTTGCATGCGAGACAAGAAGGCGCGTCTCTGAGTGGTCGAACACCCGTTGTGCGGTGTCGACAAGCTCACCAATCTGGAGAGCTGTGGTCCACATGGTGCCCTGGCCACCGGCGATAGTAGCGTTCCCGTCGCCATTATCAAACATCTTGTGTGGCACGAGAGCGCCGCCTAACCCAAGAAGCCGAAGTTTGACACCGCCCACGTCGAGGCAACGCGTCGTGGCTTCGTCTAACACGTGCAAGTTATCGATGGCATAGGAACCGGAGCGAAATTTCTCTAGAATGACCACATCTTCACAGGCACCCCAAACAGTGTACACGGGGACTTGCAGTTTGACCTGACCCGAGAGAAGGAGAGGGAATTCTGATATAAGAGATATGTCTACAGTGGAACGGATGGTGGCTGGGGTATTCTCTGGGGATAGGAGGTGGTTGCGTTGGGCGCTGGCGATGAGGGGGGAATACATCGTGAGGTGCCGGAGGGTGCGGTCGTTGATTCGCTCCAGACTGCTGCTCTCTGGGGTGCAGACGCGTCAGAGGGAGAGAGATTTGACGGGAAAAAAAGGAACGAGAATCACTGACCAAAAAAACCGAAATCACCGGTGTGGATGACGGCTTTGGCGTCGGCTTCGCGCGCAAGATCGTTGAGGGCGGAAAGGCGGCCACGGATGTCTGCAATGCAGAGGATGCGGCCATGCACGGTGTCGAGGACTTTTGTCTGCGTGTTGACTTGATGTTGGTGGGCTCTGCGATGGGGAGAGGGACGTGCCGAGGTCGAGGCGGGGCGGGACGTGGGCTGCATGTTTTTCTGGGCGAGGATCACAAAGACGGGCTGTCTGCAGAGTTGCGGCGTGGCACAGGGACGCACATTGCCCCTCGCACGACCTTAGCTAGCTAATATTATGTAATTATATATTCCTATTGCAGTAAATAAATAATATTCACCTGTACAGTACTAGTGCATACCGACGACGTCGGCGACGATGGGCCCGCAGTGAATTGAAGGTGACAGCACTAGCGACCGCCCCACCGCGACCCTCACGTTCG
>JBBPTT010000925.1:0-14619 GCA_038094175.1 Boletellus aff. lepidospora
TGGGGTGCGCGCACGCTCTGGGCGACGTCGTCCATGATCCTCTTTACAACTGCGAGCTGCTGTTGCCAGCACGCACCGTGCGGTCGAGCCTGCGGTCAGCGTCGTGGAGGGGCAATGTCCGTGGGATCATCATCTCGCGGTCTATATACGTCGAATTAGCTCCTGAGCGCCCCGGTCCGCTTCCTGGATGATCGGCAGTTCGGGTGGACGTGCCCAAGCCGAATGATGCACGTCTGAAGTGGACTGAATTGCCGAGTGCCTACAACGAGCTCTGGGGTGAACATCACACGCACTGGCAGTCACGAGCACCTTCATTGCACAAATTCATGGCCTCCGCGCAAGCGCAGCAGATCAACGTCGGCGACGTCCGGAGGCAGCTGGAAGAGGACCATCATAGCTTGCCTGTTTCCCTGGCTGAACCACTTTTGCAGGAGCTCAATCACCCGTCCAGTTCCTTTGCCCAGCTCAAGCAAGCCCAGTCCAGACTCAACTCGTGCCTCGACAAGATCGGCGAGGTCAAGCCCAGACATGCAGGTGCGTCAGGCGTTCTCCTGGCGAGCGGTGGTTCGGGATGATGGTTGATCAGGCACGACGATCTTGGTCCCCTTGACCAACTCGCTCTACGTCCCGGGCAGGTTGAGCGAGCTCGAGCATGTCATCGTCGACATCGGCACGGGCTATTACGTGAAAAAGATGACTGCATACGTAGATCCGCGCCGAAGCGACGACGCACTACAAGGGCAAGGCGGACTTTGTCCAGACGAACAGGCTAAACACCCTGCAGAAGAAGCGGGACAATATGAACTACCTGCTCGGCGTGATGCAGGCAAAGATTCAGGCGCAAGTTCGAGGCCCGTCAACGAGCGAGTCTTGAAGTGTCGACATGCCAGACCTTGACCGATTTGCGATCGGTCAGTGATTCCTTCGGTGGCTGATAACGTCCGGTGAATCTTCACCTTGAAGATCGAGCTCGTTGGTATTGACAGTTGCCACCGCGTGCAGGTTCTTTTTTCTATAACCATGTACCGTGTTATTACCTCGGAGACCAGCTGAATTGGGCCTTTGTCCTTGGACTGCATTCATACGTCCTTCTCTGACAAGGTGTGTGTCCTTGTAGCGTGATCCAGCGACCGCAGTGGACGGGGAGAGAAAAAGGACGGCAGCAAAGCAAGCCGTCCACGTGATGGAAAATGTCGTCACTAGTCGCGTTCACGTAGACCAAGGTGACAAATATTTGTGCGGATCTTGGTGCGAATTTCATGGACACAACGGCAGCCATGCGGCAAGTTTCAATCGGAGATCCAATACTAGATGTCTCCCATTCGGCCTTGCGCGGCCTCACTTGGTAAGGCCTACTCTTGGCTCCAGATCAATAATGGTGTTTGAATTATTTCCAAAGATGATCACCATGGGTGGTAGGGCACGTCTCCCCGCTCCACCCGTTTTGGACAGATTAAACCTCCGCTGACGCGCTGTCGCCCCACTTGTATTTAAAATGGTAGTTGTGCCGTCTTGCCGAACTACCGGAGTTTAAACGTGGTGCGCGTCTTGGACAAATCTACTAGGGTTCAGCTAGGGTTTTGTAGGGTTCGATACATCATATTTGTCTAAGCGACGGTTGGATCTCCGATTGAAACCTGCTGCATGGCTGCTGTCGTGTCCATGAAATTCGCACCAAGATCCGCACAAATATTTGTCGCCTTGGTCTAAGTGAACGCGACTATTGCGCATAAGCGCGCTGTGCATAGCAAGATAGTGTACTGCTGTATGACCGATTGCGAGCGCAAGCGTACCAGGGGAAAGCTGTCGCACAAGCTGTAAGTCACAGCATCCAGGCATGGTCGCCCAAACGAATGATAAATGTACAATAGCTTCCCACCCATGCTAGATAAAACGATAGATCTTTAAAGCGGTCGTCCCACCGAGCGCCAGTCCAATGTCCAAATGACGAATAAACGGGGGAGGGATGTAAATGGGGATCAGATCTAGTCAGAGGTAAGGTCGATCACATCGTCGTCTTTACCCTTGCATTGTTTGGCACGCGCGGCAAGTAAAGGGCAGTGCACGGGTGCGGCGGTATCATCATCGTCTCTTGCATTCTTGAGACCCGTAGACGTGGTTCCACCAGAGGCCGGCTTAAACCGGGACTTTTGTGTAACCCCTGTCGCTGGGACGTAAGGGATGATAGTGCTTGTAGCGGGAGTGGGCGGCACAGACAATATCATGCCTGTGTCCGCCAATCCATCCACGTCCGCATCCCAGTCCGTCCATCCGTCCTGATCCTCGTTCACCTCCACAACTCCACGACCTCGGCTGTTGCTGACGTCGACCTTTGCGTGGTGGTCGTCCTCGGACCCACTGGAGATGCAAATCGCAGAGGTGTCGCTCTCCCGAGGCTTCGTCGGAGACGATACATGTCCAAGTGCATGGGAAGCGTGTCGTGGTGAGGAATGCGCCGCCGATTTACGTGGCGACTTGGGGATTCCGTTTCTCTCGTTGCCAGACGTGCATGTCTCCCCATCGGACGACACGCGACGGCGTGGATTCGTCGTTTCATCAAGTTGAGTGCTAATCTGAGAAATGGAGTTTATGGGACTAGAAGGAAACCCGTCCGATCGCACTGACTTCACAGACACGGCAGGTCTTGTTGAGACATGGTTAGAGAGGGATTTGACAGGTGACGGGCTTGATACCGGAGAACGTAGTGACGAAGGCCTGCGTGGGACAGTGAACACATCCACAATTTCGACCGTATCACTATCCGCATCCTCGCTGTCAAGGCTGGCTGCACTACTGCCCACTTTTTCGTGTGAGGTAATAGTCGCTCTTGTGCCAAACAGCGATCGTCGGACGTCGCTCAATACGATGTCTGAATCTGTGTCTGAGACGTCGACAAACAAGGGTGTCTTCTTCGCTGGAGGAGCTTGTCGAGTTGGCTGACAAGGTAAACTCGATGCAACAGGCTTTGATCTTGATGGTCGGAGGCGTGGCGAGCTAGGAAATGATTCTTCTTCGTGTCTTGGAGCGGCTGTTGGTTTAGACACAAAGGTAGGTTCTAGGGGAAAGACAGCAGACTTGGATTTAGCACGAAGAAGATCGAGCGGACGTGATGACTTCGGTAAGGGAGGTGGGATGTCAACGTCTGTAGATTCCTCTTCCTTTTCGTAAACGTGGTTCGAAGTCGTATAGTTCAACTTAGATGACTTGGATGCGAGAGGTCGAGAAGTGGACGATTTTGACCCAATTGCTTTCATAGTAGAGGGTTTTTTGGTGCTGAAGAATTCTTTCATCGTGCTGGAGGTTGTTGCCTTCCTGTTCGTCGTGTCGGTCTCCACACTCGCCTCTGCTGTCGGCTTCATAAATCCTGTCTGTCTCGTCTTCGCCTTGGCTGCGCCCTTCTCCTGGAGATCGTTTCCATCCCCATCAGACGAACACGAACTTTGACCAGCGCTCAAGTCGAAGCACTCGTACGCATCGTCTTGCGCCTCCGACGCCTGTTTCGGTTTCCTCCTGCCACCAACCCCTATAGCTTTTGGTTTTTTTTTCGATGCTGCTGCAGTCCTGGTCGCGGAAGGCCCAGGTACGGACAAATCGCCCTCATCGTTTGCAGCGTCTTTGTCCTTTGTCCTTCGCGACGTCGACTTGACCTCTGTCCTTGCACGTCCACCTCGCCTGCCCTTTGTTCCCCGCTTCGACTTCTTCTCTTCATGCACCCTCGCCTTTTCCTCATACGCCCCTACCAGCGCAGGCGCAGCAGCGCGTATCATACACGCAGGCAACCACAAACGAAGTGGGGCCGCCGGGACCTCTCGACGCGCCTTGCGTCTCTTTGTCCCCGACTTGAACGCAACGCCAGCGGCGGTCTCGAGGCGTTCGATACCACCGTCGCTTCCACCCCCACTTTCGTCTGCGTCCTCGTCGAGCTCGCCACCGTCTTCGTCTTCGGGGTCGATGCCAAAAAGCCCACCGATGAGGGGAGGCCGGAGGCCTTTGACGCCGCTCTCTGCACGCTCTACGAGCGTGGTAGGGTCAACGAGAACGCGGTATTCAAGTATGGAATCAGTGGAAGCATGAGTGCGCTGGGAGAGAACCTCTAGGAGGAGGGGAGATAGGCCGGAGGCGGATGAACTCGGTGAAGACGGAAATGTAGGGCGAGATGAGTCGGGTACTGCTGGGTCAGTGAGCGTGACAAGTGAAGACAATGTGAAGGATTCGGATGAAGGTGGATTGGAAGCGAATGCGTTCGTGGCCGGAGGCTTCTTCGAGGGAGACTGAAGCGTAAGGACAGAAAGTGCGGAAGAGATCCGTTTTGTGGGTGATGGTGGGCCACCACCGTCTTCTTCCTCGCTATCAAGTCGACGAGAACCATTCAGTGTGGGAACTCTGCGCGTATCTGCATCCACAACGGCCCTCCGGACCGCTCTGCAGACAATTCCAGGCCAGAGCACTGTTCTGAACCTGTGCACGATTACATCCTTTACCCCCCACTCAAAGTAGAGCTCGCAGAGGGAAGCGATTCTCATCGGATCCGGATCATTTCTCCACCTACCAGACAAGGTCTTGCGCTTCCCTTTTTGTGGTGGATTTTCGGAAGTAAGGGGGTCTGCATAGGACATGAGGACGGGCAAGGAGGGAAAGTCATCCGGAAGCGACGCGGCGAGGGAAGGTTTTTTTGAGGGTAGAAAACCACTTTTGTTCGTCTTGAGTTCGTTTCTAAGGTCTCGTCTCCATTCATCAAGGAATGTATCAAGTCTGGTACCCCTGTAATCCTTGACTGCTTTCAGGAGGGAATCTCCGAAACCAGCACGAGCGAGGCCCGTTGCGAATTTCTGGCCACAGCCAGGGAGACCAGCAGGAATATAATCGCCGCCGGAAAGGAGACCGATGAGGATGGTACCCGAACGAGAGAGCGCCACAGAAGAATCGGAGAGGATGGCTTCTGTGGTATAGACTACGACATGGTTTCCGTCATCCTTTCCTTGGGCATTTTTGACAGGGTGTGCACGGTTGCCCGAAAGAGTATTGCTCGGACTGAGAAGATCAGACAATAAATCGAAAGAAAACAAATGTACACACTTTCGAATGACTATGGTAGCACCAAAGAGAAAATTGTCCACGTCGTCGCTGAGGACTGCGTCGATGAAGCCGATTCTATTCAGATAGGCGAGTTCGGCTTCGGCTTCCCCTGGAGCGACCCACCACTCGAAACCGAACGCGTCAATGATATTCTTCATGCCCTGTGTAAGCCAGTGTGCGTTCGCCCCGACGCGCTTTCCACGTTTGATGGCGGGCCTGTTTGGCCCATCAAAAACGAAGAGGGGAAGGAAGGGCAATTGGAGCAGACGACAGCAGCGAAAGAAGAGCGTGCGGAGTTCCGGATTCTCACCCTCCCTGCCATAAGTCGCATGGAAGAACCAGATCGATGCATCGATGCCGATGCGAAACCCACGCTGGCAGGACGGATTGGCGTTGAAGCCGTCCTCGACAGCGATCTCTGTGAGTGAACGAACTTGCCCGGCGGGACGCAGAACCTGACAGAACGGCGTTGGTTAGTGAGCGCAGTCTCGACTAAATTTTCGTCACCTCCCACAAGCCAGCGACACCCATTCAAACTTGCGACTTCGTTTCATTTCACTGGACCGCTCTCGCGTCGGTACCGTCACGTGATTATATTACAAGAGTCACGTGGGTGTCATGTGATTACTACGACAGACTAGCTAACACTACGCAAAGTGTACGCCTTCGTCGTGGAAAGCAGACAAGAGTCTACGTGGGCGAGACATCAAAAGACTTGCGTCAACTCGTCTGAACACCACTTACTTTAAGAGATCATCCACAGACATCTTTGCAGCCCTCTGCTCCCCGTAACCCGTTGAGTTCAGCACCCCTTCCACTCTGGCCTTCATACCAGCACTATCGTCGATCATCTGGAAACAGATAAAATCACCACGCCTTGCGTAGTGCTTCGACATCGATTACCTTGTTTTGCAGCGAACACCACGTCCGCCAGTTCTTTTCCAGCATGTCTATGACCCCCTTTGCCATAAACGTCGCATGAACTGTTTTATTCCTCCGCGAGAACACTATGCGACCAAGACCGTCAAACTCTTCAAACTTGACTGGTGGTGGTGGATCGAGCGGTTGCATGCGCACCACCGACGACTCCACCAATGGCGCTGGTCGGAAGTTGTTCTTCCCGACGTGCATGAGCAGGTCCACCTTGGAATAGAGCTGGACATTTGCAGACAGTCTCGACCACAGTTCTGTGCCAGGCTGCGCAACTAATCGAAGCGCGAATTCGCGCTGGAACATGAGAATAGCAACGCGGCATATAGGTCGATGCGAAAGGAGGCGGAAGACGAGCGGCGATGAGATCTGATAAGGTGTGTTGGATATACAGACATCAAAGTAGGGAAGGTCGGCTTTAACAAAGTCACCGATGATGATGTCGAGCTTTCGTTGTTCAGGTCTGGAGTAGTAGGCGGGTTAGATTCAGAGGTGGAGACAAATGCACCGCGACATACTTTCCTTGGACACGCTTCGTGACTTCTGCCGCCATTCGAGGGTCCAGCTCTACCGCGGTGACATGTTTCGCTTTTTCTAAAATGCGGACCGTCAGATTTCCAGTACCAGGACCGACTTCCAGGACTTTGTCCGTCGGGCGGAGATTGGCCTGAGGAGACATCAACTTCGAAATACGGTGACGCATGCCAGGGGCGCACCTTGTCTACAATTCTAATGAATAGGAGGTGAAGTGTGTCCAAGCTGTGGTCCCAGCATAAGGTGATACATACGTTTGTGCGATCTGAGGGTTTTTGAGGATGTGTTGGCCAAACCGTTCCGTGTTGAAGATCGGGTTTCGAACACCAGACGAGCTCCCCTCGCCGTTGTCGTGTTTTTTTGCGGAGCTCGCTGCTGATTTCACAGAGGGTGAGTGTGTCTTCGAGAAACGTTCCGAGGTCGCTCGAGGCATGCCTGTTGCAGAGCGTTCTCACTTGCAAATCCAAGCCCAGGGCCAAGCTTGCCGTTTTCGGCGGGCTTATATCTATGCGCCACTCCCCACTTCAGATCGAAGTCGCTAACGATGTTCAAGAAACCGTTGTCGAATATCAAGACATCTGGTGCGCCCTCGTCCAATATGCAAGCATGCACCAGATAAAGCAGCCGGACGATCCACAGCACCCCTCCGCAGCTCTGACCGGCGCAAGCTGAAGCAGCGCGTCATACATACGTTTGGCATAGAGTCGCCTGAACTCGGCGATCTGCTCGTACCAGACGGGCTCATGTCCCAAAAGGTCGCAACCTATTCCAACGATCCTGGCGTGAGCATTCAGATCACTAGCACACTCATCCCGCCACACGCCACCTAGGTCGTTTATCTGTCCCCTGGGGGCGACCCGCTCTGGTTCACCATCGGAAAGGACGCGGATGATCTCATCCCCACAGGTATATCTAGTCTCTGCTACACTGGGTGTCGTCTGACGTCTCAACTTGCCGCGCGTCCTAGTTTATACTTTATGGAAAAAATACGACTTACTTCCCTCCATTTCCACACCAGCGGCAGTCGTACCTGTTCTCGTTGGGGGTGCCGACCTCATGATTCCCGGTGGTAAGTATATGATCCTTCTTCGGACTATTCGATGGCACCAAACACATAATCGGCGATACTTGACCCACCCACATAGTCGTCCAGGTATCCAGCCCCACTGCATCACCGCTGCAACTCGTCAGTGTCGTACAACACCCAGCTGGATCTACTCCAACGTGTGGACCTCCACTCGCAGTCGGGCGGCTGGTGGTGGACTTGAACACGTTGGGGGCGGGTGCCAAAGGAAAGGCCGTTCACGTGTTCCACACCTGGAAAGACCACCTGTTCAGTATGGGAAACAAGGCTGGTCCGCCCGGAGAAATCGAGATCGAGGAAGGAGGAACCAAAGATGACGACGTGCCGAAATCGGAACCGGCTGGCGCTGACGGGAGGCAGGAGTCCGTGCCCGACGATGTGGCCAACGATCCGAGTGGGACGAACGGCGCCGCATCCCATGTTTCACCTCCGGCCGAGTCGCTGACGCCCACTTTTGAACCCAAAACCTTTACCTCCGCTCCGAGCGCCCCGGCGTTTTCCAAGGAAGGTGAGATCTATCTGCTCGAAACCATGTCGCGATTCACGTCCCAACAGAGGTCTCGGACATCTTGCGCATCGCTGTCTTGCAAGCCATCGCAACCACGCTCGGATCCCTTACATCTGCGTCGTTTCCCATACCGGCGAGTACCTTCTATTCGTCATACATTCTACCTTTCCGGCCTGCATTCGTTGGGAAATCCTCGCCTGATGAACAAGGCGCATCGTCATCGTACCCGCAAATTGACATCAAGCATTCCAGCTACAAGTCTCTTATCGCATTTTTCAAGGTCCTAGATAAACAACGGATTCTGGCACTCAAAGATATGAAGCCGGAACCGGTGGTGATGAGTGTGTCAGCCAGCCACCCAGACGTGGTCTCGCATCGACCATATGCGTCACTTCGAGACATACGAGTCAAGGAAGAGACCAAGGAGAAAAGAGAGGAAGCAGAAAGGACCAAAGTGCGAGAGATGAAGGTGAAAGAGCTGTGGAAGCCACATGCTGCCAGCGGATCCACCGAGTTTTTCTCTACGGGAGGGTTCGAGTACGTGGTCTCCAATTTCGTTTCCAAGAACATTCCTTCTGACAGCAAGTCGTCGTCCTGCTTGATGTAATCGTGGCGCAGCTCCTCGACACTGTACACCTATTCGGATTTGAAAGTGGCAGTGAATAAGTACATCGCGGCGCGACAACTTACAAACCCGCAAAATCAGTTGTACGTCAACGTCGGGGCAGACGAAGTGCTGCTGTCGACGGTATGCGCAAAAGGCGAGGCTCCTGAGAGCGTCGAGTTCTTGAAGCGAGAGGACGTCATACGGAGACTATCCAAGAAGATGCAGAGCTGGTACGAGATACAGGTAGAAGGGAAAGATCCGGTGCTTAAGTGCGTCGTGTCGTTGACCATGCATGGTTTTACAGCGAGGGACTCATTTAGCGTCGCTAATAGGAAGGGACAGCTGAAACCCATTTCGATCACGGTCAAGTTTCGGCAGAGCAAAAGGGCAGGTACGTTGGTGACGGGGTTTGAGCCGTTTTTCCTCGAGGGGGAGGAGATGGCAGACGAGCTCAGACGATTGTGTGCATGCGCGACTTCCGGTACGTGTTCGAGGGCATCTCGTTTGCCCGCACTTGACGCTCGAACTGGTAGTGTCTCCTGGGCCTGGAAAAACATCTGGACTGGAGGTGCTCGTGCAAGGGAAACATATTAAGGCGGTGTCCGAGTTTCTGCTCTCGAAGGGTGTTCCGAAGAAGTGGATGGAGGCGACCGACACGACGGGAAAGAAGTAAGCGAGTCGCTACATAGCCTACTAGTCACTCGCTTGGCCTTCCAACGATGGCGAGCGCTGTCCTGTTCGCCGTCCCGTACACCGACCTCGTCGTGCAACCCGCTCCGTCGTGTTTCGTGGACAGTTTCTACGGCATCCACGGCGAACAGGCCATCTTCAAGGCCACCGAGTTCGACTGTGCGAGTCAGTTCGTCCAGACCAGTTTCCCTCCGGTCGTCGTCGCCGGCAACGAGCAACTCGTCTGGGTCTATGAGTCTGCCATTGACGCTACGCTCAGAACGACTGAATACGGCGCCGAAGTGGAGAACTTCTTCCAGTGGCTCCGCACCGACGACGTCGTCACCTCGAATGACTATCAGACCATCCTGACCTTGTCCGCTCCCTCCCTACTCTATCTCGACCCCGCCCTCGGATCCGCCCTAGTCACCGTTCGGGACGATGCGGCCGCCCTTGCACTCTCGACTTTCCTCCCGCGCTACTGGAAAACCTCCCCAATCCCAAGTGCTCCGGTCTCTCTTCTCCCCGTCCCCAAGCAAGCCGTTGATCACATTCGCAAGCTTATCGGATCATTGGAGTTCAACCCCATCGTCGCCGCCATTGTATATGGCATCTCCGTCGACGGCATGCGCAAGGACATTCGCTACCTTACCAACGAGGACGGCACGTCCGGGATCGAGTCGCGCCATTCGTTTGCCGGTGGTTCGCGTATCGCCGCAGCGTGGCTCAAGACGCAGTTCGAGCGCGCTGGTGCATCGTGCGAGCTCAAGTCGTGGTTCGAGGGCTTTGCACCCAACGTCGTCTGGTATGCCCTTTCCCCGACCTCTTTCCCGTGTCCCTCGGATCACTGACGACCGGTATCTGTCTGAAAAAGTAGATATGCCGGTGTGGCAGACCCACAGTCGATTGTGTTAATCTCTGCCCACTATGACTCACGCGGGTCGTTTGGCTTGCCACGTGTGAGTGGAGTGGATATGCGTCATGCCGCGGTTACTGAGGAATATGACGGTGATGTAGGCCCCCGGCGCCAACGACGACGGCTCCGGGACCATTTCCTTGCTGGCGATCGCCCGCCGGATCAAGGAACTCGGACTCAGGTTCCATACAAACGTCGAGCTTGTCGCATTCGCAGGCGAAGAGCAGGGTCTGCTTGGCTCAAACGCCTACGCACGTACGTGTATGCCCGTTTCAGAATGCTTGCTGGACGCTGACCGCTGCGCGGACGCATGCAGGAGAATTGCGCGCACAAGGCGCGAACGTGACGTTGATGATTCAAGCGGACATGCTCGCATACCATGCTCCGGGAGAACCTCCTCAGCTCGGCTTGCCAAAACGGTGCGCCCCTGTCTTTCGTCCGTCCCACGACACGACTCACTAGCTAATGCCATAGCATTGGCACGCCCGAGGTCGCCGAGTTAGTTTCAAAGATCGCTGGGATATACAGTCCTGAACTGAGTGTCGGGTACACGGCTGCTTGCTGCAGTGACCATCAAGTATGTGTCACATAGTTCCCTCGGTACGCGGGTGGGATGCTAACTGGGGATCATACCTCCAGTCCTTCCACATGCAGGGGTATGCGGCCACGCAGGTCTTTGAGCGTGCTGGACCGAGTATGTTGTTTTGAATTGCGAGAACTGACTGCTGAGGACGTGTTTCGTTGTTTTCGCCTCCGTCTAGTCGCGGATCCCATGTATCACAACAGCGGTGCGTTGATGTGTGTGATGCTCCTCGTGGGTCCGCCCCTCTGATGCCGACGTTAGGCGACCTGAGCGAGAGACCGGGATATGATCTCCAGCAAGTGCAGTACATCTCACGAGTCCAGGTAGGTGGTCTATCTGAACGACATGCAACATCCTCACCGGTGCGTTACGTCCAGTTTGCCGCATTGCTGCACGCCGCAGGTTTTGAGCTGCCCGAGGACTATTAGCTCCAACGTCACTGCATCTGTTGGAATAGATGATGGGTGGTTTAATCTTATGCGTATCTACAGAACATAGGAATCGCTACCAAACCTCTATACTTGTTCGTGTGGGCGAGCATGGCGCGGCTCCCAACAACATCATAGCGACATCCATTTCACCTCTTGATCCAGGCCCCACGGTGATGGACTCTTAAAGGAGAACAAAAACATGTGTTGTCACCGCTTCCCGTCAGTCTTCTCAAGCAAGTCTTTACTGGCGAGGTAAGGCGAGCCGCCTCGGTCAGGGTGGTTGGCCGACAGTGTGCGTCCTTGAGTTTGGGGAGACGTGTGGGCGCGTCTCTGCAGAGACATGGATGAGAAACAGACGCGACCGAACGGACGAACGGCGCACTCGAGCCCGAGGACCGCAATGGCCTCCGATCCCATGGCTCGGAACGAGGTGATGGCCACCCGAGTTACTCGGCCGGTACCAAGGTCGTTTTTCGAGCTGTCTCCGCAAACGATCGAGCGGGCTTTGCAATGCGGCCGTCATGTCTTCGCTACACAAGACGCAGTGGCGACCCATCCCCAGATTTGAGCGTTGCGATTATTTGGGGTCCCCGAAACAGCATTGAATGTCTGGTTGCTTGTGTGGATATGCTTTGTCCAAGTGCGAGCTCGTGCCAGATGGAGTCGCAGGCCGCAGAGGACGAGACGACGAGACTCACAGAAACGATGGATCACAGACCCCGCTGACTCTGACCTTGAGCACATTGAAGCACCCTTCAAGCCGGATTTCACTCTCCGAGCCGTTGATGGCCCTGGGTTGAAAAGAAGGACAAGCTGCCATTGAAGGGGGCTTGCGAACTTGGACGGCTTGGCCCCCCTTCTGTCGAGAACCGTTTGCTCTCCCGGTGACAGATCTCGAAAGCGTCCTTCATGCAATTGTAGTGACTCCCGTTCTCTGACAGCCTCTGCCCTTGGAAATATACAGTGGTCCGGGCACATGAATCCTAGGGATGTGCCAGCGCTCTGCACCTGGTTGAGGCCCACACAGTGGCAGGCCGTGCGGGCAGCGTCGTCGACAAACTTATTCCTGTCGATCTGTAGTCAACGCTGGTGCGTTCACGGAACACCGGATTTATATCGCTCGGTCCGAGTGGAGGCAACGATCAGAGCAAGAGTGCATTGGTGATTGTCGACACGGATGACAGCGAATTAGACAATGAACCTCTATACGTTGCGATACTCAAAGGCTGGACTACCAGGCTCCGAAGTCTCTATGATCGTCGACGTGAAACCTGGTCCGTCCTTCTGCAACGCCTCGTCGACCGAGAACACCGCCGCATCAACCAGGTTCAGCGACCGTTGCAGGTATGGCAGGAATTCGGTGAGAACTTGTGACTCGGAGAACAACAGACTTCGGTTAAAGGCGGCCTTGGCCCCGAAATCTTGTATGCGTTTCTATGCGTGCAGCCGGTCAGAGCCATGACCTCTCCCTCAACGCATAAACATAACCCTTACCTTGAACGCCTGTACGAACGGCATCGTCCGTTTGTCCTTGATCAACCCCTTCTCCGTCAAGATCGCCCGCACGCGCACGTCATCTACTTTGTCCTCGGGCTCCGAGTATGCCTCCCTGACCGCCTGTACACAAATCTCCTGCCACTCCGGGAACCGTGTTGCCACGTAGACACGAACACTCTTTGGCGACTTGGGATCGAATGTCGGGCCATCTGCTCTACCCTTTTTGCCCTTTTGAAGTTTCTTGAGGAGGGTCGTTTCGGCGTCACGGATCGTCTTGAGCGTACCGCGCATGTACGCACCGGCTTCGATGAGGGTACGATCAGCTGTGCGGCCAGGATCGGGCCAACGCGCGAGCTGGACCGACTGTGGTTCTTGCAGAAACGTGAGCCAGATATGTTCGGCAGAGTGAGGAGCAAAAGGTGTCATCAGTAGCACGGAAGTGCGAACCCAGTACTTGACTAGGTCGACGTGCAAGCCGACGTCGGCGGTGACTTCGCGGTACCAATCGCGGATGTTTTGGAACTCGTAGAAACCATACTTCAGGGCATCCTTGAAGGAGGTGCTATGGGTGAAGGATGAGGTCGCAGTGGTCATTGAAGAGGAAGGTGGTACGTACGTGTCGTAGTGATGCTTAGTGATATTGATGTGGTCGACGATTTCTTCCTCAAAGACGCGATCGTGGTAGTTTTTGGGGCCGACCCTCAGCTTGGATTGGTTCGTCAATGTGTCCTAGGCGTTCTCATCAGTAAACTATAACACCTGCAAGGGGTCGAATGCGCACTTCGCACCACCCCAACAATGTGTGCAAACGCAAGATATTTGCATTGGCCGCCTTCTCGTCAAAGTTGGCGTCCTCGACACCGTCGCCAGCATCGGCCAGGGTCAAACGCATGGCGTCCGCGCCAAACTTTTCGATACCTTCTCGGAGGGTCAGCGAGTTTCCCTTGCTCTTTGACATCTTCTGTCCATTGATCATCAAGTGACCATTCGTGCGGACACTCAGCGGCCACTTGTCCTCTGAAAAGATGGCAACATGGTTATACAACGAGAACGTTAAGTGATTTTGTACCAGGTCCTTGCCAGACGAACGAAAGTCAAAGGGGTAGAAATAGTTGAACTCGTGTCTCATCGCGTCGGCTTTCTCTCTTGGAAAGGGCTCCGGATTAGGCCAAGGACCGTTGCAGAAGATATATTCCCAAGCTTCGTCAGTCATTTCCTCAGCTCTTACGCCCAAAGGCCCAACGGTATTCCCAGTGATGTCGCCGCCTGTTTTCGCCGTCAGTGTGATCAAAAACCAAACAGAATGATACAAAACCGACCATGGAGTAAATGGGCGATGGTGTAGTAGGCCATGTAAATCGTGGAATCGCTCAGACTTTCGACCATGAACTGGGGATCCCAAGGCATCTTTGATCCCAAACCGTATGTGCGGGCACACGCCCACTGATTTAGCCAAGCCAATGTTGACTCGAACAAGTTACGGGTCTCCACTGTCCAAGTGTCCATTCTCGCCAAAAGTCTGAAAAAGAGAGGTCAGTGGAACAAGCACACCGGTGCCTACGGGAACAACACACTTTTCAGTTTTTGCTCTCCAAGTTGGTTCACCAAAGTCAATGTACCATTGGTCCATCAGCGCGACGATGCACTCGTCCGCACTGCGTGACACGACCAGGTTTTCAGGCTCAGCATAGGCGACAGCCAAACCGCTTTCTATCAGTTGCGCGCGAACCTTTGGCTTGGCATCTTGGACCGACTCCCCTTTGAAGTCGCCAATAATCATGGTG
>JBBPTT010000926.1:0-14596 GCA_038094175.1 Boletellus aff. lepidospora
GTTAGTGAGAACCTCTCGTGTCTTCGCACTACACCTCAGAGTGTGCGCTCGCCTAGTTGCTTTCATTGGTTCTGGACTTAGTGTCGAACCTTTGACCTTGCTGGATAACTCCACGCAAGCGTAACAGACTGCTCGTCACAGTAAGAGAGATCCTCTCGTGTCTTCACACTACACCTCAGAGTGTGTGCTCGACTAGTTGCTTTCATTGGTTCTGGACTTGTTGTCGAACCTTTGACCTTGCTGGATAACTCCACACAAGCATAACACTTGCAATACAACTTAGCTCTCTCAACTACCTATCATCCACAAATGGATGGAGAAACCAAATGTGTCAACCAAGAATTGGAAACATATCTGAGAATCTTCTGTGATGGAAATCCTGCTAAGTGGCACAATCTTCTCCCCATGGCCAAGTTTGTTCATAATTCTACCACCCATTCAGTCACTAAACAAATGCCTTTCACTCTTATGATGGGATATGAACCCTGAGCCTATCCAGCAATTGGAAAAATGTTTCTCTCCACTCTCAAATCTTGCATGACTATCCTCAACAAAGCCCAACAAGAAGCAAAAGCTGCACATGTCACTGCCCAACTACATCTAAAAGAAAGGATCTGGTCCAAATACAAACCTTTCAAAGTTGGAGATAAAGTATGGTTAGAAGGAAAGAATCTTTGCATTCCCTACCCATCTAGAAAACTTGCCCCTAAACAAGAAGGCCCCTTTGAAATTGAGAAAGTTATCTCTCCTGTCTCCTTCCAACTCCAACTCCCCTCCACCTGGAAAATTCACCTGGTTTTTCATGCCTCCCTCCTCACCCCATATGTCGAAACCATGGAGCACAGTCCCAACCTCCTCCAACCACCTCCTGAGTCCATTGAAGGAGAAGAAGAGTATGAAATAGAAGCAATCCTCACACACTGGGGACATGCCAGACAACAAAAATACCTGGTCAAATGGAAGATATACTCTTCTGCAGAAAACACTTGGAAACCTGCATCTAGTCTTTCAAATGCCTGAGAACTTCTTTCTGCATATAGAAAGCTTCATCCCACCACATTCCTAAACAAAGTGCCACTCCTCAAACCCTACTTCTGCTGACCACAAAGAAATTATTAAGAAATCTTGGAGCTGGAATCTCCAATGTATAGAGGGGGTATTGTTACAGTTTTTCTCTCTCTTTCCTTGATAAGTCTTCCCCATTATCAATCCGATGACAATGACTGCCAAAGACTACAGAATCCCTGTTGATATTAATCTAGCCTCATCCCTTAAGACCTGTCACCTCTTCACACTTTCACATCCTCACATCATCATACTTTCACCATCTCACTATGATGGTAACCACACACAGCCCTACAGCCACCATCTTTTGATCCCTTGATCCCATCTTTAATGCTGCACATTGATGTGCTGCTTACCCTAGTTACCCATGACTCATCCAGATTCATTCTGACTCATTGTGGCTGTTCGCATGGCCTATCTTCGTACTATATAGTTTGACTCATCTTGTACCATAGCTCCCCAGCTAGTTCTACACAATCTACATGTAGTTTTTTGGCCTCCACAAGACTGCAAGTTGCAGTTAGTGAGAACCTCCCATGTCCTCACACTATACCTCAGAGTGTGTGCTTAGCCAGTATCTTTGTTTGAGCCCAGACTAATCATCCAAACTCTTGACTTGCTGGATAACTCCATGCAAGCATAACAGGAAGCATTCTTTGCTGAAACAAAAGTCTTGCCAGAAGAAGCAGCCAAAGTGCTCCACCTTTGCTTCAAGGAGGAGGAAGAAACAACCCAAGTTAATTTGGAAAACTTGGGTTTTTAAAGGGGAGAGGTGTTTCAGTGTCATCATCTCCCAAAATCATCACCCCTGTAATCATATCAAAGATTAGTGACTGAGCAATCCAACTTCCCATCTCTGTGAATGAAGAAAGCTCAGGAAAAACTGCTGAAATCTCTGCTCTTGTGGATAGTGGAGCAAGCAACTGTTTCATAAACAAGAAACTGGTGGACAACATGAAGTAGATAACCCAACAACTAAAGGTACCCATCAAAGCAACAAACACTGATGGAACTATGAATGAAAATGGAATGATATGAAAGAAAGTAACCCTTTCCCTGTCTTTTGACTCCTTATTCCTGGAAAAACAATACTTCCTCATAATAAACAATGGAGAAGAAGATATAATTCTAGGGATGTCCTGGCTTAGATTCATAAACCCTGAGATTAACTGGGCTAAAGGCGAGATCTCTCTCCCAGAATCCATAGACCTGACAGCACAATCACAAGATCAAATGGAGCATTGATACCTTTTGCAATACCTGTCGACAGACCCAGACACCTACATCACCCAGGAACTGATCCGAAAAATAACCCACTCTACAGAAATTGCCCAAGCAGAGATGAGTAACAAAAAGGAAACTGTTCTTCCACCAGAATTTGAAGGATTCCAATGAGTATTCAAGGAACCCCCTCTTGGCAAACTTCCCCCATCCAGGAAATACAATCACCACATTGATCTCAAAGACACCTTTGTACCAAAAGTAGCTAAAGTCTATCCTCTGAACCCCAAGGAAATGGAAGCCTGTAAAGTGTTCATTGATGAAAACCTGAAAAAATGAACTATTGTTCCATCTCAATCACCTCAAGCCTCACCTTTCTTCTTTGTACCAAAGAAGGATGGAAGACTCCACCCTTGTCAGGACTATTGATATCTCAATGAACATACCATCAAAAATGCTTACCCTCTCCCTCATATCTCCAAACTTGTGGATCAATTAAAAGATGCTATCATCTTCACCAAGATGAACATCCAATGGGGTTACAACAATGTCCTGATCCACCCCCCTGATCAATGGAAGGCTGCTTTCATTACTCCAGTAGGACTATTCAAACCAACAGTAATGTTCTTCAGACAGAGCAACTCCCCAGCTATGTTCCAGGCCCTTATGAATCATGTCTTTGCTGATATGATCACTGAAGGATGGTTGATCATTTATATGGATGACCTTATCATTGCATCGAAACAGTCTGAAGAGCATACAGAAAGAACTCACCAGGTCCTTCAATGAATGTTGGACAATGACCTGTTCCTCAAGCTAAGTAAATGCTCCTTCAATGTCACCAAAGTAGATTACCTTGGTATGATAGTTCGACCAGGTGAGATCACCCTCGATCCTGGAAAGCTTAATGCCATCAAAGAATGGAAAAGCCCCAATTCCATAAAACAGATCCACTTGTTCATCAGGTTCTGCAACTTCTACAAGAAATTCATCCCCGACTTCTCAGGAATTAGTCAACCCCTACATGAACTAACCAAGAAGGGGGTAACCTGGAACTGGTCATCAGAATGTGAAACAGCCTTCAGAACTCTACAAAAGGCATTCATGTCTAGACCAATCCTCAAAATGCCTGACTCAACCAAGCTCTTCACAGTAATGACAGATGCCTTGCTCACAGCCTCCAGAGCTGTACTGATGCAGACAGACAGCAATGGAGATCTCCACCCCTGTGCTTACTTCTCTTGAACCTTCTCCCCTAAGGAATGAAACTACGATATCTATGACCAAGAGCTATCAGCAGTCATCTGAGCATTAGAAGAATGGAGACACTATCTCTTGGGAACTGAACACCAAGTAACAATCCAAACCAATCATAAGAATCTTGTATACTTTAAACAACCCCACAAGCTTTTGTGACGACAAGCTAGATGGATGCTGTTCCTACAAGATTTCAATATTCAATATCACAATCTCCCAGGAAACAAGATGGCCCCAGCTGATGCTTTGTCTCACCAAGAAGAAATTGACATCACCAGTGACAACCAAGACATTATCCTCATCCCTGATGATCACTTCATCAATCTTATTGACCTCGCCATCCAAGAAAAAATAGTCCTTTCCACCAAAAATGATCTCCTAGCAAAAAACACCATCGTGGCCACACAGATGGGTTCTTTCCTTTTTCTCTGAGCTTTGGTAACTGACTGGAGATGGGACAATGGGATGCTATATTTCAAGGGATGTCTTTTCATTCCTGAACCACAGCAACAAGCATTAGTCACCACCTTACATGAGTCCCCTGCCAGGGGGCATGGGGGGTATTTCTGGACATTGTCCTTGCTCCAGCAAGATTACTGGTGGTCCAGGCTCTTGACTTTTGTTTGCAAATTTGTCCACAGGTGTGTGGTTTGTCAAGTGAACAAAACTAACACTCATCCTATATCACCACCACCATTTCCCAATCCTATCAAAGCCAATTGCCTGTTCCAGAACATCTCCATGGATCTTATCACCGACCTCCTGACTTCCACTGGCTTTGACTCTATTTTGGTCGTGGTTGACCATGGTCTTATGAAGGGGATAATTTTCCTCCCTTGCAATAAAACTATCAATGTAGCCAGAGTAGCCAAGCTGTTCTTCAGAAACATATTCTCCAGGTTTGGCCTTCACAACTGAGTCATATCTGATAGAGGCCCCCAATTCACATCTGCATTTGCCAGGGAACTTGCTCAACTCTTACAATATGACTTAGCCCTATCCACAGCCTATCACCCTCAAACAGACAGAGAAACCGAATGCATTAACCAAGAATTGGAAACATATCTTCAAATATTCTGTGATGGAAATCCTGCTAAGTGGCATGATCTTCTCCCTATGGCTGAATTCACTCACAACTCTGCCACCCACTTGGTCACCAAACAATCTCCTTTCTCACTCATGATGGGATACAAACCCCAAGCCTACCCTGCCATTGGAAAAACCTTCCTTCCAGCCCTGAAATCCCATATGACCATCCTCAACAAGGCCAGACAAGAAGTGAAGGCAGCACACATCACAGCCCAACTACAGATGAAGGAGTGAGTATGGTCTAAATACAAACCCTTCAGAATAGGAGATAAAGTCTGGCTAGAAAGAAAGAATCTGCATATCTCCTATCCATCCAGGAAACTTGCCCCTAAATGGGAAGGACCATTCAAAATAGAAAAAGTGATTTCCCCTGTCTCATTCAAACTCTGACTCCCCTCTTCTTGGTGAATACATCCTGTCTTCCATGCCTCACTCCTAACCTCATATAAAGAAACACCTGAACACAGACCCAATTTCCTCAAACTCCCTTCCATTGTAATTGAAGGGGAAGAGGAATACAAAGTTGAAGCAATTCTAGCACACCAAGGTACCTTTGGATGAAGACAATATTTGGTTAAATGGAAAGGGTACTCTTCAGCTGAGAACACTTGGGAACCCATCATTAATCTAACCAATGCAAGAAACTTACTGTGGGATTACCAAACCAAACACTCAGCTGCCTTTCTGTAGTATTGATCTGAGCCTTCCCAAATTACCCCTTGATACTGCAGTCCCAATTTGATCCAAATATCCTGGTCCATGCACCACAAAAACAGCCTTAAAAAGACACTCTGCTTTCACAAATACAATATTTGCAGTACACCTAGCATCGCCCACCATCCACACCACATTCAATATGCAATTCTCACTTGAGTTCCACAAGTTGTTCACCCTCCTCATCACCCTCCTATTAGTATATGTGGCATACCTAGTCCATGACTTAGCCAATAAGTCTCACTTCTGGGTGGTGGAAGTATGTGTCTAGGACAAGACCATGCTCTACCTGTCATGGGGTGATGGGTCCATTGATGCAGGGCAAGAATGCTAGTGGTAGACACCACAAGGTGATGACACCACAGGAACAGAATTGGAGGGAGGTGATGGGGCTGGAAGTGGATCATTGGGTGGAATCACTGATGCTGAATAGGAGATGGGCAGACCTGGAATAAAAGCCATTTGTTCCCTTTTAAACTGACTGACAATGCAAGAATATCAAGAACCACCCATGACCACCTACACTCCACCCACTTCTGTCTCTGACCCCTTGGAAGGCTACTGAATCTCTTATACTGAGGAGAATGCTCTGGGAGAAATCTACCATTTCCACTGACTCCCTAAACTACAACTATGGGAGGCCTTAGAGAAAATCTTGCAGGATGTCCACCTAGTCCTAATGATTAACCATCTCCCTGATTTTGAAGCAAACAAGTTCCTCCCCCTCTCTGTCAACCTATACCATTGCTATCATGTGTTTTCGCTTCATACAGAACATCTATCCACCAACTCCATGTTAGCAGCCCCCTATGCTATGTCTAGGGTAGCATTAGGGCAAATACGGGACTACATCCTCAAACTGATAGTTCACCACAGAATCATACTACTTCTCACAGGACTTCCTGTCCTCCCAATGTACAACATCATGCGGTCCATCCTACAAATGTTAAACACCAATCAAACTCAGGACTTTCTATGTGTCAGATTTTTATCTGAGCCCCTCACTTTACAACCACCACCCATGAGTATTTTGACCAGCTCGCATTGAATAATTCCACTACTTGATTGGCTTGCTGCACTGTCAGTCACCTGACCACTGAAACATCTTCAAATGTGGAGGAAGGTGAATTCTTGTCCCCAGTCTCCAGAGTTGACACCCCATTCTCCTAAGAAAATGACACCCCTGTCCCCATTCTTCCTCCCAGCACTTGATCTAGATCCCAAAGAGCCACTGCTCATCAAAGATTTGATGAAGAATTCCTCCAACCTCTCCTTGCTTCCCTTGCCGAGTTCGTCACTAGATCTGCTCCTTGACAAGCTCACTCCCCTACCTGTTACACTTGCAGAGCTACCAGACACTATCACCCTGATTGCCTGGAATACACCTGCCCATTGTGTAGGGTATTGGTGCCCAGTCACTCTCAATACAACTGTCCTGACCATCATTGCTGAATCTGTCATAGTGTGGCACACAATATGGAGAATTGCCCACAGAACAGACATACCTCCTCCCCCAGCACAAATGGAGGTGAGATCTAACACCAGATGGATTAGCCCACAGCAGGTTTGGGTTTTGGAGGCAGGGCCTCCAGTGTACAGCAGAGGTATTGTTACAAGAAATGCAATGGCTCTGACCCCAGTCTGAAGAGAATTGTCCTTGATGAGTTTTTCTTCTCCTTCTGTCTATATTTCCAATACAGTATCATCTTCTGATAGTCATTTTCCCATTGGATTTTATTCACTCGATATGCCACCTATCTTTCTCCTAGATCATGACATGCCCATTTCCCTTTTGGACACTTTCCTCCCAAGATGATTCTCTTATATCATCTCATGTTCCCTCATCCCTGATACCACAATAACTTTGTAACCTTTGATGACTCCATCATGGCCAATTCTTAGTCATACTAGTTATTTAGTGGCATATAAAGCCCCGTGACTTGTACTAGTATTTCCTTAGCTAGTTCTACACAATCTACATGTAGTTTTCTGGCCTCCACAAGACTGTCAGTCGCAGTTAGTGAGAACCTCCAATGTCCTCACACTACACCTCAGAGTGTGCACTCAGCCAGTATCTTTGTTTGAGCCCAGACTAATCATCTGAACTCTTGACTTGCTGGATAACTCCATGCAAGCCTAACACCTTACACCTGGCTGTCAGGGCATTTGTGAGGTCAGGAAGCAGCAGAGCCTAGGCTCTCCTTCACTACTACCACATCCTGTAATGTCCAACATGGAGAAATGACACATGACTATTTACATGTGGAGAGTCACATAATGGGTCTTGACTTGCTATTTCATCTAGTTAGTCTATTTTTGAAGGGGCAGCAGGACCTCTTCAAAGAAGGGGCAGACCAAGGGACAGCAAGGGGAATGGAACCCAACAAGTGTGAGACTCACTTGTTTATATCTGAGAGCAGAGATGCAACCAAGTGAGCACTTGGATAGGTGCTGGTGTGGTGATGGTGCGAGTGAAGGGATATGCTTAAGAGAGAGAGGAGACTCTTCTGATATTCGAGGGAAAAAATCCCAAGGACTAAATAGATACAGAAGGTAAAGTTAAAGTGGAGCTTTAGCAGTCCGCAGTAATGAGAAATAAAGGCCATTGGCCTGAATGTCAAACATGTGTGAAGGATATGTGAAACACACATTCAACTTGTATGTAATGCCTATATCTATAAGCAGAACAATGGAAGGTTCTAGAAAAGAACCTAGCATAATTGGACTTCATGAGTCCGGACCTCTAAGTATTTAATCATGAGTAGCATAAATAGAAAAGATAAGTGAAACTAAATGATAATTTCAACAGTAACGTCTTTATCTGAACTTTCCCCGATGAACTAGAATGGCTTCTACTTTGTATTCTTCATCTCCTTGGATAGTTTCTGGTGGTGGTTGTATGTAATTAGGTCCATGTTCAGGGGTTTTGGTGTATTGGGAGAGTAGGGAAGCATGAAAGACCAGGTGTATTTTCCAAGAAGGCAGGAGTTGAAGTTGAAATGCTACTGGAGAGATGACTTTCTCAATCTCAAAGGGACCTTCTCATTTAGGGGCTAATTTCCTGGATGGATAGGTAATGTGAAGGTTCTTTCCTTCCAGCCATACTTTTTCTCCAACTAGGAAAGGGCAGTATTGTGATCAGTTTCTTTCTTTCATCCGTAATTGGGCAGTGGTGTGGGCAGCTTTTGCTTCTTTTCATGCATTGTCAAGAATAGTTAGTCAAGATTGTAAGGCTGGTAGGAAGGTTTTTCCTAGCGCTGGGTAGGCACATTGTTACAAGAAATGCCACCCTCTCTTGGCCGGCACAATGTGGTATGACCTTGATGAGTTTTTCTTCTCCCTCTACCTATGCTTCTTGACTGGTGACTTCCATTGATAGTCATCTTCTTCCTGAATTGTATCCAATTCCCATGCCACCCCAGTTTAGCCTTGATCTTGATGCACCCATTTCTCTTTCGGACACTCCTCTCCTAAGATGATTCTCTCGCATCATCTCGTGTTCCATTCATACCTGGATACCGCAGTCCTCTTGTCATGACCCTTGACCTATCAACGGCCGATTCTTAGTCATAACTGAGACTCAGTGGTATATAAAGATTCGTGACCTGTACTACCTTTTTCTCTAGCTAGTTCTATGCAATCTACGTGTAGTTGTCTGGCCTCCTCGAGACTGCTTGTTGCGGTTAGAGAGATCTTCTCGCGTCTTCACACTACACCTCCGAGTGTGCACTTGACCAGTTGCTTTCATTGGTTCTTGACTAAAGAGGTCAAACCTTTGACCTTGCTGGATAACTCCATGCAAGTGTAACAAAAGAACTAGCTCTATTCTTGTCCCTGCTTCTTAGCAGAAGGACCTTAGATGACCACCACGAAATCATCTTCAGGAAGAAGATTGGAGCTGCTAGCCCTAGGATTGATTCTAACAATCACCACCATCCTGCGACTGGTGGACAGTGCCATAGCTACGTTGGCCCTATATGCCTCACTATTTCATTGACCCAGACTTACTTAGGAAAAGGATTCTACTCCTGCTTGGAATAACAAGCAGAGGGATCATCATTGACCAACACGTCTCGATCCAGGATTAGACTGCCTGAGGAATCCGACTACGAGGAGGAAAGATACATCACCAATTCACCAGCCCCACAACCAGAGAGATGAAGAGTTCCTGGAGGATCACACATTCCCCAGAACTCCTTTCAACCACTGAGGAGACTTTGCTGTCCTTCTCAGGCATCCCCAGCCCCTCCAATCATTTCCATCCTCCCAGAACCAACTGAGGAAACACAAACGGGCTTCTCCACTCCTAAAGAACAATCCCTGATCAACATATCACCCCCAATCCCCACAGAAATGACTCATCAACCACCCGCACCTAGTACCCCTCTCCCGACTCCCACCCCAGCCCCAACACTGGCCAGGAAATCGGAGATTAGGGCAGGATGCCCTGAGGCATTCAGTGGGAAAGCAGAAGATGCCAAGAGATGGTTTCGAGCGATGAAAGCTTACTTCTCGCTGAACCATGCAGTATATGACAAACTAGCGCAGATCGTGATTCTCCTCAATAATATGAAAACTGGACTTGCAGCAACCTTCGTAGAAGCCTGGTATCAGAAGCTGGATGATGCTGCTCTAGGGAAGATTAACATCACCTTCAAAGATCTGGAGAAAGATTTCTTCATCACCTTTTCTCCAGGAGATGCTCAAGCTGATGCGCGATCCAAGCTTTACACTTTAAAACAGGGCAGGGGAACCTTCCCCAACTTTAGGGCTCAATTCGAACTACTGGTAGCCAATGCAGGCATGGGACATCAAGACACGATCTTGATCGACCTTCTTAGGGTGGCAGTAAATGGGGATATAGTAAACCTTATGACTGCGGTAGACCCAGCCCCTGAGAAGTGGCAGAAATGGATGGAAAAGGCTGCACAATTTGACCAGATTAGGACCAGAACCCAACTCCTGAGAACAGGACAGGGGCAACCAAACGTGTCTGGATCTTCCCACAGAAGCCACAGAGATCCGAATGCAATGGACATTGACATAATCAGGCTTTCGCCAACAGAACGAGCAGAGCACTACAGAAATAATAAGTGCTTCATCTGCCATAAAGTGGGATGCTCCACCAGGAACCATCGAACAAAGAACTTCATGAACCAAGGAAAGACCAGAGAGACGGACTACAGGAGAGTGTCCCCTATATCCAGGAATGCACCACCGACTCGTACATTACAGACAGAAGGAGAGTTCCAAACGTTCCTAAAAGACAAGCAAATCTCCAAGACCGAAGCATTCAAAGCCCTCGAAATTTGCTTCTCTAATGAAGAAGAAACAAAGGAAAATGAACAAAACCCCATGGAAGAGAAGGAGGAGGGTTTTTAAAGGGGAAAGGTGTTTCAGCATCACCAATCCCCACGACTACTATTCCTGTAATTGTATCACCAATCGCAGATTGAGCAATCCGACTCCCCGCTTCATTACGAAAAGAGAAAACAGGAAAAATCGCTGAAATATCCGCACTAGTGGATAGCGGAGCAAGTAATTGCTTCATAAGCAAGGACCTGGTAGAAAGACTTGGACTGGAAACCAGGAAATTGAGGATACCCATCAAAGCCACCAACGCTGACGGAACAGAAAATGAGAATAGGTTAATACAAAGGAAAGTTACACACTCTCTCACCATGGAGAACCTACTTCTGGAAAAACAGGACTTCCTTATCATTAACTATGGAGAAGAGGAAGCAATATTAGGAATGTCCTAGCTCCGACTAGTTAACCCAGAGATAGACTGGGCCAAAGGAGAAATCACCCTCCCAGAAGCAGTAAAACCGGTCACGAACTCACTTGATCAGATCGAACAAAGATATCTCTTAAAATATCTAATGATCGATCCAGATGCCTACATCAACCAGGAAATCTGAAAAATAACTCACTCGACGGAGATTGCCCAGGCTGCAATGGCAAACAAAGAAGAAACTCTGCTCCCCCTGAATTCGAAAAGTTCCAACAAGTGTTCGAAAAACCCCCGCTAGGCAAATTACCCCCGACACAAAAGTATAACCACCACATAGATCTTAAAGATACCTTTGTATCAAAAGTAGCCAAAATCTATCCCTTAAACCCAAAGGAGCTGGAAGCCTGCAAAACCTTCGTAGACAAGAACCTGAAAAAAGGAACCATCATGCCATTGCAATCACCCCAAGCTTCACCCTTCTTCTTTGTATCCAAAAAGGATGGAGGACTTCGCCCCTGTCAAGATTATCGTTATCTCAATGAACATATGATCAAAAACGCTTACCCCCTTCCTCACATCTCCAAGCTCGTAGATCAGCTACAAGATGCCACAATCTTCACTAAAATGGATATTCAATGGGGATACAACAATGTGTTGATCCACCTGCCCGATTGATGGAAGGCCACCTTTATCATGCCCATAGGATTGTTTGAACCCATGGTCATGTTCTTTGGACAGAGCAACTCTCCAGCCACGTTCCAAGCCCTCATGAATCATGTATTTGCTGATATGATTGCCGAAGGATGGCTAATCATATACATGGACGATCTAATTATTGCCTCTAAACAACCAGGGGAACATACCGAAAGGACTCAGAGAGTTCTACAACGAATGATGGACAATGAGTTGTTCCTCAAGCTAAGTAAATGCTCCTTTAATGTCACCGAGGTTGACTACCTTGGGATGATAGTCCGACCAGGCAAGATCACCTTAGATCCAGGAAAACTCAAAGCGATCCTGGACTGGAAGAGCCCAACTTCCATAAAGCAAATCCAATCGTTTATTGGCTTCTGTAACTTCTACAGGAAGTTTATCCCTGACTTCTCCGGAATTAGTCAACCTCTCCATGAACTCACAAAAAAAGGAGTCAACTGGGACTGGTCTCCTGAATGCGAAAGAGCCTTCAAAACTCTACAAAGAGCCTTCATGTCTAAACTGGTCCTCAAGATGCCCGACTCCACCAAACTGTTCACAGTCATGACAGACGCTTCCCTTACAGCCTCAGGAGCAGTCCTCATGCAAACCGACAGGAATGGAGACCTCCACCCCTGTGCTTACTTCTCTTGGACTTTCTCACCAGAAGAGAGAAACTACGACATCTACGGCCGAGAATTACTAGCAGTAATCCGAGCACTAGAAGAATGGCAGCACTATTTGTCAGGAACAGAACACCAGGTGATGATCCAAACTGATCATAAAAACCTGGCATACTTTAAACAACCCCATAAGCTATCCTGACGGCAAGCAAGATGGATGTTGTTCTTACAAGACTTCAATATCTGCTATCAAAATCTCTCCGGAAACAAAATGGCTCCTGCCGATGCCTTATCCAGAAAGGAGGAGGTAGATACTACCGGCGACAACCAGGATGTTATTCTAATCCCTGAGGACCACTTCATCAACCTTATCGATCTCGCAATATGGGAGAAGGTAATCCTCTCCACCAAAGACGATCCCTTAGCAAAGAACGCCATTGCAGCAGCTCAAATGGGTTCCTCACTCTTCCCTCGTGCCAATGCCAATGATTGGAAATGGGAAGATGGAATGTTATACTTCAAGGGACGTCTCTTTATCCCTGAGTCACAGCAATAGACATTGGTCACTAAAATACATGAATCCCCCGCTGGAGGACATGGCAGGTATTTCAGAACACTATCCCTGCTTCAAAGGGATTATTGGTGGCCCGGTCTCTCAACTTTTGTGTGAAAGTTTATCCAGGGATGCGCAGTGTGCCAAGCAAACAAGGTCAATACTCATCCCACAACACCGCCCCCTATTCCCAACCCTATGGAAGCAGACTGCCCATTCCAGAATATCTCTATGGATTTAATCACAGACCTCCCGATCTCTGCTGGTTGTGATTCTGTATTGGTTGTGGTCAACCACGGACTTACAAAGGGGGTAATTTTCCTCCCTTGCACTAAAACCATTGACACAGCAGGAATAGCCAAACTCTTTTTCAGGAATATTTTCCCTAGATTTGGACTCCATGATTGAGTCATATCTGACAGGGGTCCTCAATTCGTGTCTGCATTCGCCAGGGAGCTTGCCCGACTCCTACAATACGATCTAGCCTTATCAACAGCCTATCATCCTCAAACTGATGGAGAAACTGAATGCATCAACCAGGAACTGGAAACTTATCTTCGAATATTTTGTGAAGGAAACCCTGCTAAGTGGCACGACCTTCTCCCAATGGCTGAATTTGCTCACAATTCAGCCACTCATTCAGTCACTAAACAAACCCTGTTCATGCTCATGATGGGGTATGAACCACAAGCATATCCCGCCATAGGAAAAACCTTCCTACCCGCCCTTGAATCTCGAATGACCATCCTCAACAATGGTAGAAAAGAAGCCAAAGCTGCACATGTTGCTGCTCAACTACAACAAAAGGAGAGAGCCTGGTCCAAATACAAACCCTTCAAGGTCGGGGACAAGGTATGGCTCGAAGGAAAAAACCTTCATATCCCCTATCCCTCTTGAAAACTAGCCCCTAAACGAGAAGGCCCCTTTGAAATCGAAAAGGTTATTTCTTCCATTGTATTCCAACTCTGACTCCCCGCCTCATGGAAAATCCATCCAGTATTCCATGCCTCTCTCCTTACCCCTTATGTCGAAACCCTTGAACATGGCTCTAACTTTGTCCAACCACCTCCTGCCATTATTGAAGGAGAAGAAGAGTATGAAGTGGAAGCGATACTCGCACATCGGGGAATGTTCAGATGAAGACGATTTCTGGTTAAATGGAAAGGATACTCTTCAGCCGAAAATACCTGGGAACCTGCCATTAATTTATCCAATTCCAGAAAGCTATTATGAGAATACCAAGCAAAACACCCAAGTGCCTTTCCACAGTAGGAAACCGATTCTTCCTGATCAGTGGACCCTGATTCCGCAGTCCCTATTTGATCCGAAAATACCTGGTCCATGCACTGCCAACTCTACCTATAAAAAGCGACCTCTCTCCTTGAAACACACCAGCATTACAGCTACACATCGCCCCCACCATGCAGTTCTCCATCAATTTTTACAAAACTCTCCTCATCCTCGCCATCCTCCTACTATTCTATGTAGTCCACCTGCTCCATGACCTTGCAGAGAAATCGAGGTTCTGGGCAGTAGAAGTACGTGTCTGGGACAAGGCGCTCTTATACCTGTCATGGGGTGACGGGTCTATAGAAGCCGGACAAGAACAATAGTGGGTGGGGACCCCCACACTGGGGCCCAGGGTCA
>JBBPTT010000927.1:0-14592 GCA_038094175.1 Boletellus aff. lepidospora
CCTCCTCGTCGTTGTCGTCGTCGTCCTGGCGCACTGGTGTGTCCCCTTCGCCTTCCGTGTCGTCGTTGCGCGGTTGCTCTCGTCGTTGTCGGTACCCATGCAGGTCGTCGTCATGGGCTATGGGCGAGTGGTTGAACATAAGTGGTGGGCGTACCTTGTGCCCCCCACATCGCCGTCGTAGTCCAGTGGTGGTGGGTGCACTGCGCCGGTGCAGTTCCCTCGCTCACATCATCAGCGTGTGGGGTGGGCCCGCGCCAGCCTGAGGTTGCGCCTCCTGCAACCTTGTTGTCATCGTGGTGCGACGGTGACTCGGCGTCATTGGACTTGGCGTCGCGTCATGGTCGCCGCTGACCCAAAGGCTAGCTTCGGGGCCGTGCACTTGGTGAGTCTCGCTTTGTCATTCCATTTTCATACGATAGAGTAGCTATTCATTTCCCTTCCCTTGCTTTGTAACGTTGAGCTTCTCTATTCTAGGTGCGACACCCTGGTTCCCCTTCCCTGTAATATTCAAGTCTATATTCTAGCCATCCAACGCATCTGGAAGTAGGGCGGTACCTCGGACCCTAGTGAACCTGACACGTCGGTAACAACTTTATCAATTTCCTGGTGTCCTTTCTGCAAGACCTCACAAGGTCTGTTGGCTCTTGCCATTTCTATTGGGACTGGTGCTGTTCTTGTTAACCTGGCAAGAACCTGTCACGTTCGCATACTCCATATATTAGCGCACAGATCTTTCCAACCTACCGCGCCTGTGCGTTCCCTTGTGTCTCTCCTATTACATCCATGCCATCCCCGCGCCTGTCTTCCACTGGCTCTTCAAGTATCAGTCTCTTCTCAGAGGAAGCATGGTTCGGCCTCACCATCTTCCTGGCCACCATCAGTCTTTTCCGCTGGAGCTCAGTCCTGTATTCCGAGCTAGCTAGGTGCCGCCGACCACAAAACAGCGCGGACGAAGAATCGACGCATACATCCACCCGCCAACGAGCCACCGGATGCTCACTTGCCTGCCTCCCACTCGCGGCGGTCAACGAGCACGTTCGGCCCCGAGGTACACAATTGTCACGGAAAAAGGGTGGTCGCCCCTGGCGGGATGTACACGAACAAACGCTGGGCAGAATCGCCGAGATAGTGCTTCCTCGTGTTAGATCAGCCTGGCTCGCTTCATCCCCACTGTTCTCCATGGGGACACCAGCCATGTGGGACTGTCCAAAAAGGATCGCGGTCTCCGACGTCGAGCATGATCGGGCGCCATGTCCGGTGGCGCGGTCAGTCATAAATATCATTGGTCCAGCCTTCTACTCATATCTGCGTTTGTGTCGTTAACATAATATCCGTGATGGGTAAGCGATCTACCGAAAGGAGATGTGTCTGTTTATCGGCACAAGGGCTCCTAGCATGGGATTATTCGGTGGTCTGTGGCACAGATGTGATGAGTATTCGCAACCTCGTTCACAAGCCGAGTCTTATTTGCACATAAAAATAGGCATACCGTGGAGCTGTTTCGCCATGTGACAAACACGAGCTATAGGTCGCATCGAGACTAGTAACGCTGCCCACAGCCCATGATCCGATAAATGCGCATCATGGGTGTCGGGAATAGTTTTGGACCACTGGGTACACATATCTCTCAGGCGAGGCTTATCCCAGATGGAAGTGACCGCCGTGCAGAGTCAGAGTCCGCCACTGATATTCTGTTTAGCCGGCTAGCATGGGCGAGAGAGTGGCGGAAGGGAGCATCTAGGCCGCTGCTACCCCGAGAAAGACAAACTACGATCCAAGTTCAAACTTCTCGGAGTGACGGCCATTTGCGCTAGAACCCCTTCAACGAACTCCAAGAGGTATCTGAACCACGCATCATTCACCATCATTGGTCTTTCTGAGTACTGACACTCACCTCTCCTGATCCCCAACGCCGAGTTGAAAAACTTTGGATTGTGAGTGTGTACGAATTGGTTGTACTCAAGCCCCCGTCAGTGTTGATTTGTGACTGACGAGGCGTCGTTCCCGGTGGGGAGCCTCGTTTGGAACCCAGGGCATGAGGAACAGAGAGGTATTCGGAACGGCCGCCGTGGTGCTATTTCATCGGGAATCGAATGCATTGGTACGAATGGCCGACAAGAGGGCCTTTCTAACTGCAGTGCACTTCGAATGTATGGGGTCACCGCCCCGTTACCATCCGTCAATAAAAAAAATTCTCACCAAATATTCAGCAACCCCATGGGGAGCGGGACCACGTTAGTGAGCATGACCTGCTGATTGTTGACATTGCGCACAATATCTTCATGAGCCCACTTTGCTCAATGCGTGTTCAAATCGAACACCCTTCCCGGAATACTTTGGGGGTTGTACATGAGCGCCATCCGCCCAGACACGGTCTGCAGAACTAACGAACCGGCAGCTCTTCCCGCTGGAATACACAAAAATGTGCCACCACACCGCTACCGCAGCACGCATCCGATGACCGGCTTCTTGCTAGACATCTTGGAGTCCAAATATAAGTTTAAATCGCGCCGACGGTACAGTACCCCGAGTATAAAATCTGGATCCATTTCCTGGTCGAACGTCAGTCGACTCCCAGTCAAACAAACTCGACCTCGTCATCATCACCTGCAACACCATCCTCACACCAGCATGCAGCTCATCACGCTTTCTCGCGTCTTGGCGACTGCTCTGATACTCGCCTCACAGCTCGTGGCTGCCGCCGATCCCGGCAGGGGGGGATACGAGCTCGACTGTAAGCACTGGGCTTGATCACGCAGAGGCTTACCTTCAAGACTTACTCCACGTTCACTGTAGCAGCCAACAGTCTTGGCAGCGACTAGGAGAATGTTGAGTTTTGAGAAGCGTCAAGTAGAGGGCAACCAATTGATGGCTTTGCTGTATTGAGCCCACAACCGAGAATACAATGTGAAGTTGATTTGGAACACAGGAGAAATTCGTTGTGCGACTTCGGCCATAGAATTATTCTCCGCGAGAACCATAGCTGCAGTGAGGTATGGATTCCGGATATCACCCGGAGAACCAACGGCTGTGGTGATAAACCAAAAAAAAAAAAACATTGTTATTAGGTATGGTAAGCCCGAGAAAACAAAGACCGACCGCGTGGTATATGACGAGAGAGGGCACTGATGTCCTGCTGTTGAAGCCATACGAGGAGGCTCTCAGCTTTTGAAACACGCTTAGTCACGGAGCGTCCTAGCGCTTCAATTTTCTACAAAACTTGGCGTCTCCTCCACGTTGTAGCACCTCCAAATGCTATTCAGGTCTCTTCAGATTCACCAAGTCTCCGAGGTCTGTACAGCAAGTTGGTAACAGACAAGACGCTCATGTGCGGACGTGTCTGCACGATTACTGTCTTCGGGGACAATGTGAATACCTGCATCATGCTTTACCGGACCTGTGCGTTCATCTGCTTGTTTGAAACCCGCCGTGGCCAACAGCGGGAAACACTATACAAGCGAACTGGACCACGTCCTGTTGGGGGGCTACGACGTACGGGTACAAGAGGTGCTAAGGCACGTGACTAGTGGACCGGTAGGCTTACATTGAAGGACGAGCACCGCGTTGAGGGGTGACAAAGCGAGTTACATAAGCTGGACGGGACGCGGCGACGCCGAGCCAGCGTCACTGGCGTCCATTCCTTGGCCAGTCAGCGGTTGGCGCCGACGATCCCGAGCAGCGCACCATCACGAAACCTGTCCAGCTGGATCAATGCCACGTTCTCCCATCGCCGGCTCCGAATCCCATTCGACCGATGCTGCATCGCTCGACGCCCGCTCCTTCGACCTCGATCCCGTTTCCAGCGCGACCAACACAGGTCGCCGCTTGCGACTCCACAGGTCCAGGCCCACGCAATGCCTTTGGTTTTCACTCGGCCTATTCATTACTCCCGTCGTTTCGACCGTACTGCAACTGTTTCATCGTCTTCCGTTCTCTTGGACCGGCTGAAGTGCATATACGATGGGCAGTATGGCCGCGGTGGTCAATTAGCACTTTAGGCGAGTCATGGCATTGTTAATCCAACCAAATATGGTCTTGAAGGCCCGGTGCGCTGCAAACGTCTTCTCGCGATGGCTTGAACCCGAGTCAGGATCCCGCCGTTACGCGATGCGCTACAGGTACTGCTGTGCGGTGGCAACCGTCGTGCCTGGCGCCTTGGATCGCACGCTCCTTTGCACGTGGCTGTTAGCCCAGTGTCCCGCATATAAATGCCAATGGTGTACGAGGGGTGCAGGACAGACGCCTTCTTTTTCATCACGCCTTCTATCTTTCTTATTCAATCATGAAATTCACGCTACTTTCCTGCCTCACGATCACGCTCATGATTGCTCCACGACTCACGATTTCTGCTCCTATTGCAAACGGGCCTCCTGACTTACAGGACACCAGCACGGAAGGGCTCGAATGTACGTGGTTTGCTAAATCTGCTTGCTTCGTCGACTTATCCTCCTATTAGCAACAGATGGTCTCGAGCCCGTGGCTCGTTGGTTCTGAGAACGACGAGCATACGAATACGCAACGCGTCACACGTGGAACAGCCAACGATTACCCACCTTGGCTGTTGCATATCACCGCAGTCGACACGCAGTCCGTCCATCCCCTCCGACGTACTATACGGGAGGCCTAGGACACTGGTCGCGACCACTGCTATTCTTCCATTGACTCTGATGAAGGGACATGCCTATACACGTTATTGTATGCACTAGTTCGATTGCCAGGCCAACGAACCAGATACCCTAATGACAACCTAGACGCCAAGTATTACTATTCAGTAACGCCTCTTTCTCGTACCTACAATACCATATTGTGCAATTTAATGATGTTCTGCGGCGTACACAGGACGGACAATGTGGCGTTCAGAGGGACGCCCGAGGACTGCCAGCTTCGAGGTTGAGCACGACTTTATCTCCTTAAAACAGACATATTGTTTCTTAATCTTGTCTGTGATCGGCCCGCTCCTCAGACAGGGACGCCGTGCACGCTGTTTCGTGTTATCGCGCTCGCTTTCATGCTCGCATCGTCCCTTGCATCGTCCCTTCAATCACAGGGACACCGCATCCTGCGGGCGTCGGAGGCTTCAGAGTGCACACAATCAGTCCGCGATTCACAGGAACACGCACGTAGGACGAACGCGTCATCTCCTCGGCTGGTCAGAAACAAAGTTTAGTCATCTACGACCTAGGGTATAAGCGAGGTGCCTGCGTGACGCGTGCATCTTTTTGGAGCCGCACGGACAAACAGACGCCGAGCATCGACGTCCCTGGGAGGGCCAGCGCGTTGTGAGAGGCATCTTCCGCAGTGCGCGTGGGCAGGGGCGGGTTGGACACATGGCCCGGAATACGAAATTTTCAGGATCGCGTTGGCCGGTCGTCTTGCCCTGAGACTACGGAGCGGCTTGAAGCAACGCTTACAAAACGCAGCCGTTTATCTGGCCAACGCGACGGCCTGGGGGGGCAACGTCTGATGTCGAGTCAGGCCAAAACGCGGCAGGCACGGCGGCGCACCAAGCTCCCAGCGTTTCCCTTGGCCAGTGTAGCGTGTGGATAGCCCAGTTCCAGCTACTTCTACAGACCACAGGTCGGGTGCAGTCCAGCAGACAGATGGGCGGGACATGCTGTGATTAGATATGAAGTCCGTCAGGGCTGAGGCACACGTAGGGGGCGCGCCGCCGGATCCTGGCTCGAGCAATGAAAAAAAAAAAAAAAAAAAGCACAGCGTGCCAACCGAATGGAGCAAGCGGGGTACGGCGCGGCGAGGTGAGCGCAAATGGACGGGTATGGCGTGTGCGGGGGGTGGGTGCGGCTGTGTGGACGCGTATAGCATGCACTGGTCGAATGAAGGCGTGGACGGAGCGATGGCGGGGGGCGTGCGAGGGGCGGCGTGTGTACGTGGCAAGTTGGCGGCGATAGCGTGTACACTACTTTACTCAGAGAGCGAGGACAACTGAAAGTCGACAGTAACACTTGGCCGTTTTTTTTTCAATGCTGACACTCAGGCAAGGGAACAATTGTCGGTTGGGGAACTGAGCGGACGGACGGGTAGGTGAGGACCACAATCCGAGCAACGTCGTGAGCAGGAAGTACACAGCGCATACTAATGTACCTAGGTGTAGGCACACAAGTGGGGGCAGCGCAAACGGGCAGGCGTGAACAGCACGCTGGAGTGGGCAAAGCAAGACCACTCTCGGCGAGCTGAGGACAGCTGGATACCGTGCGAGGCAACTATTGGACGGGTGCAATAGGTTGGGTGAGGTGGTGCCATGCAACGGTCTACAGACAAGCTCAAGCCTCAACCTGGTGGACTACCCGGCGCAATCACTGAACAGTGCCAGTGGTAGTTGTGCAATCGGATCCAGATGCTGGCCCTACGCTTCTCGACGTACATTACAGTCGGTTTTCAAAGTTTTGTTACATAGAGTCGGAAGGAGCGTATTCCAAGAGGACGACAAGACCACTGTTGACGACGTGGAATCAAAGTTGAACTGCTTCTACACAAACAAGGCTCCAGGCCCACCCCATCAGTGATCAGTGATCCCTACACTTTCATCTCAACGTCTTCGTCGCGTGACATGATTTCCTTTACAACGTCCATGCCTATCGTCGAAGCAGCGGTCGTCACCGTGGGATTCGTACTCCTGTCGAACCGCATGGATGACCCAACACGCGTGGCTGTTTCAGAATCCCATGCTCTTCCGGATACCACCCGGAGAATAAGCATCTGCGGCGATAAACACTGAGCACATTGTTAGTAATCATGACATGCAGTTCGAGATAATCTGTACTTGCCGTGAACATGGCATACAACGAGAGGAAGAGGATCGTGATATCGCTGTTGAGACAATCCGAAACGATGAATGCGATGCCGAACAGTGTATATGGCAGCGCGGACTCGATGATGAGTGCTGCCACACTGAAATATGTCTCGGAGATCGCGGGCCCGAATTGTTTCCGCATCTTATGTGCGTAGTACAGGATACGGCCACAGATCAAGCTGGTCACCAAGATGTTCAAGCCGATGGCGATAGACACATAGGTGACATTGATGTGAACGGCGAACCCCACGAAGAAGTCGGTGCTTGGAGCTCCAGAGGCATACAGATCCAAGATACCGAAAGCTGGGGTAACCTTATTTTAGGGTTTGTGAGCAAGCAGCATGGAGTAAACTCACTCAAGGTTGCAAACCACAGGATGCACGGTAAGACGATGATTTTCCGGTCCCGCCAGACAACCGAACATCGGTATATCTGTTAGGTCGCGACACTATAACGCCACTGTTTCCGGAACTGCGATCGGATGTGCTCACCAAGAGGCCATCGCTCATCAATTGCGAAATAACGGAAGATGCTGTGCCCATGGTCTGGTACCAGACAGAAGCATATGTTTGAAGGTATGCGGCAGATCCTCCGGGAAAGTTAGCGTTGACTATCCACATCTCCTGTCCGAATGCGGATTGCACGGCCACATAGATGGTGATGAAAAATAACATGACAGTGCTGAAACACATGAAGAAACGAGTGGATTTTTTGTTTTCAGACTTTGACTCATTGTAGAGGTACATGGTCTGTGCATAGAGCACAAGATTGACGCCTAGGGGAGTAGTGAAAAAGTGTATGTGTGAGCGTGGGCGTTACTACACACCGTAGAGGATCAGGTTAAAGGCATTGCCGACATAGTACGAGTTTTGAAAGAATGCATTAGATGGCATGTCTTGGGGACTAGCAGTCTGTCGACGCTGAGGGAGAGAGAGCCCCGGGGTTCCCAATGCAAAGGGCCTTCTCCGGGCAGAACGACGACATCATTATAGCATGGTCGGAGCCGTGGGACCTGATGTAAATGTTTGAGCGATCGCCCAGTTTGAGGCGGCAATTGCCATGCGGCCATCCGCTGGGTTGACACCCGACCCGAAAGTGACCGATTCACCACCACCTACTTGTCCAGTACCATGTGGCCAGAAAACAACATGGGGCCGTTTCGTCTACCTCCAGAGCAAGTGGTGATCTCGTCATCGCTGCGATGGTCACAGAAAACCACATTGCACAGTTTTCGACCCTGACAACCGGTAGATCCGACTACGGATGAAACCTCGAAGCACCGTGCGGACCGTACTAAATCCACGCTCGGCGTTGTGGTACTTCTCTCCTGGACCGGGTTGGTCTACCGGCCCTTGATAGTTTATCCAAAACATCGAACATTTCCAGTAGAACTTCTTTGGCGGTTATGCAGCGACCCCGTGGTGCCCAGAGAGTCGAACGAACTAGAAGAACCATAGGCCGTCGTCTGACTATGTTCAACTCACATGTCCCAGCTCGCTCTACGTCGGTAACATCTCCGGTGCAATTTTGCGCGGCGAGTCACTCTCGCGCGGTTGACTTTTTCTACCCTGCTCGTGGACCTCTGTCGTGTTCTGTGCTAAAATGAGACAGATGTTCAACTCTTACGGCCTGTTTAGACAATGGCAGCCCGTTTGCGTCGGGGCGTCATATGCTGCCGCACCCATCGTTTCCTTATCGTTCTTGGTACCGCCCATCCCTTTCTCCGTCCAAGTGAGGAATGTCGATTGTTATGCAAACTTTGATGGAAGTCTGCAGCGCATCTCGCAGTGCACACCTTTGTAGTACCAGATGATGGGAACCGCTGGGTCGATTGTCCTGCAGTCGACGGCCGATGCACCGCGGGTAAGTGGAGCGCATCCTTGGGTATGAGTAAATGCCAAGCATGATCACATTATTCTGCACGTGCTGACCCGCAGCGGAAATCTTCTGGTGTTTCATAGTCTGCAGCGACCTCCTGGTCCTCGTTTCCTCATACATTCTTTGGGTGCAACTTTCGGTACGTTTTTACATCCGATCCCCCATCATCTGTATTTTCCATGTCTCTTTCCATCATCAATTTCACGACTTTTTGCATTCTTGAGGTCATCCCCGGCATTCTCCGCTGGAATCGCATCGCATCGCGCTAGCGGGCTCAACACCATCGTCTCATGCATGGTCATGATCTGCGCACGGATTATTTTATGGGCAACAGCACTCGTGTACCCCATGGGAGAAAGGGATGCCGATACACAGACACAACTCTGATCGCTTAGCACTCATTGCTTGTCTGGCACCGCGTTGGCCGTCTCGTGTGGGATAAAAGGCCGGATCTTCACTTTCTTTCGGGCGTTCGCTGAGCGTCTCGTTCGTATCGAGTGCGATCCGTCGTCGCTGGCTGATGGAACAGACAGCGCCACCAATGGAGTGCATGGACGCAATGCGTGGTCGGTTCAGCTTCCGCTATCTGACTCTGCCCAAGAAATTTGTACGACGATGGGCTAAATGTGGAGCCCAGCATCAGGATAAATTCGGAATCGCAGTCCAACAGCTCATGTTGACTTGGCGTGTTGACGTGATGCCCAAGTGATGATCGTCAGTTGTTCAATGGACAACTCGAAGTAAGATCTACATGGTGTGCACCGCTCATAACTCAGCCACAGAAAGTTCTTTTCGGGGGAAATCGGTATTCCGAGTCTGATCAAAGCATGCGTGGAGCGTTATCCCAAACTGCGGATGACATCTCTATACGGACGTGCAACCCGGCCAGCCTACGTCGCGATGATCACGTTCACATCTGCCTCGCGGCTTGCGGTCGTTACGCCTGTTCCGCATATCACAAAAAGAGAACATCCTAGTACCTGTCCCACGCATCGGGGAGAAGGACGAGGTTGTGTAAGCATCGTGCACTCGCAGCCTTTTGTTTATCGGACTCATCTCCCGTCTATAGCAGGCGAAACGCTGAGTGCGACGACCGCTGCCGAAAGTATTCAGCCTTCGGAAATGTCCCCGCAGTGGGGAAGTGTGTACCGTGGCTTATTCGACGTAAAAACCCTGCGTCACACACCACTTGCACCAGGCACCCTTTTTTTTTGCGCGTGCGCTCCACAACGGCTGATATATCCCGTCGTCACCTTTCGCCGGCGTGCCTGCAACTGGTTTAGAGCGGGTGGGGTAGCCCATTTTAAGTTATCTTCCCGGAGCTGGCCAATCCCGTCTCGCTCGTTGCCGAGGACCCTTGACCCCGTCGCGACGATCCGCGCGACTCCGAGTCTGTCCACTTGACCCTCTTGAATAACAGAAGTTCCAGCAGGACGATCTGCGGTGGAATGTCGTCTCCCCAGTCCGTCACATACTTTTTTTATGTTTGAAAGGATCGATAACATCCCGTTATGGATTTTTTTTCGTGGATGGGAAAGATGAAATAAATGATACGACAAGAAAGCGTCTAGACTCCATAGAGAGAATGGGGTTTGTTTCAGAGTCTCTGACCCCACCGCCTAGTGAGTCGATGTGTTGGCCCTGTTGGGATCGAGAGTACCTGTGGATTGATCGTGCGAACCTTTGACGCCTTTGACTAAATCACGCGATTTTACTCCTAATACGAACTACACAGCTTGTTAAACAACTTAAATGCTCGCAATAACGCGACGATGATTACTCGACATGACCAAGCGACCGCCAATTCCCCAAAGACGAGGAACAGCGCCTTACAGTTGATTGGTGAGCTTTGGTCGCTTGTCCATGATGGAGCACGATGCATGCTAATGTTGCTGACCATATATCCAGGTGCTGGTGCCTATAAAGCCGGGCTACCGTGCACCACGAGCATTCGCCAGCTCCCTCGATTCCTCCCTTCTGATAAGCATCAGCCATGACCGTCACACAGAACACGCCTGCACTCTTCAAGCCCATCAAGGTTGGTGGGCTGACCCTCCAGCACCGCGTCGTGCTCGCCCCGTTGACGCGCTTCCGAGCGTATGCCTCTCACGTCCCCGGGCCACAGCAGGCATCCTACTACGCCCAACGCGGCTCTACGCCAGGCAGTCTGCTCATCACAGAAGCCACCGTCATCTCCCATGACGCGGGCGGGTTCGCACACGTCCCAGGCATCTACACCGACGCACAAATCCAAGGCTGGAAACAGGTGCCCGCTTTTTTTCGCGCCTTGTCAAGCCGCGTCTGACGCGCTGTAGGTCACGGACGCAGTCCACGCCAAGGGATCGTACATCTTTCTCCAGCTCTGGGCGCTGGGTCGTTGCGCCGACGTCGAATTCCTCGAGAGACAGCATCCGCCGTCGCCGTACGTCGCGCCATCGCCGGTCACGTTGACCGGCAAGTCGAGGCCCCCGCGCGCGCTGGCCGAGGACGAGATCCAGGCGTACATCGCCGCGTTTGCGAATGCTGCGCGCAACGCTGTCCACAGTGCCGGGTTCGATGGGGTGGAGATACACGGCGCGAACGGATACCTCGTAGACCAGTTCCTTCAGACCGTGTCCAACACGCGCACGGACAAGTGGGGTGGCGACGACGAAGGTCGAACACGATTTGCGAGAGAGATCGTCGACGCCATCGTGGACGCGGTCGGTCCAGAGCGCGTTGGCATCCGCGTTAGTCCGTGGAGCGCTTACCATGGTAAGAGAAGGTTTATTTGAGCTGAACTCTGCGCGGCGTGTCATGCTCACCTTTCTTTCTTTCCGCGCTGGGATGCGTAGACATGAAGATGCCGGATCCGCGACCCACCTTTGCTTACCTCGCTGCCGCTCTTCGGGACAAGCACCCAAAGTTGGCGTATCTCCACGCGGTCGAGCCTCGCGTGGCAGGGCCGTTGGACACCATCTCGGGAGAAGACGAGAACAATGACTTTTTGCGGGAGATCTGGAGCAGCGGTGAGGGTGGCGCGGAGAGGGTGTTCATCGCAGCCGGTGGGTATGCCCGCGAGACGGCGTTGCGCACTGCCGAGGACAAGGGCGGGCTCGTCGCCTTTGGGCGGCCATATGTGTCCAACGTGAGTGCCGATCGTGGTTCTCGGGTGCGGTCTGCTCACGCGATGGACGACTAGCCTGATCTCCCCGTGCGGTTGCGAGAGAACGTTGGCCTGACGGCTTCGGACAGGTCCAAGTACTACTTGCGAGGGAACCTGACGCCGTTTGGATACAACGATTGGCCGTTTGCGGACGGTACGGTGAGAGAGGTCGACGAGGAACTCTGGGGTCGTGACCCCCCTCTTGACGAGGCAATGCGCGGATTCGATGGGCGCCGTGTTCGAACATATTTATAGGTGATCGTGTGGATCATACCTTTGTATGGCGCGCTATTCGCCAGCATGGCGACAGGCCAAGTATGAGTTGGGGCAATACCATGGGCATTCACTAGTCGCGCTGGGGAGGTTTGAGGCGGCGCAACACACGAGGTCCACACATTCGAAAACGACCTGATGACGACATTTGACAACGTTGAAGCGTCGGCCACACTGGCGAGCAGTTCAAAGAATGGAGATAAGTGGTAGGGACTTGGCCATGCAAATGTCCATCAAGAGTGCCCACATACCGAGCGGCGAATCGTCATCAGCACCACAGATCAAGAGCCAAGATCGAGGGATTATAAAGAGTACAGTTCTACTACGTATACTGAAACAAGGAATGTATGTACTGAATCCGTTTTGCATAGCGCCGTGTGCATATTGGAATGTTTTTTTTTTCAGCGTGCGTAGATGTGCATACCGCATGATCCCATCCTGGTCAGAAATGAACGTCGTCGCGTCGTAAGAAACAGGCATCGTCAACACACTCTCGACCGACATCGTCAAAAAAGACGTGCACCACAAGAGGGAAAAAAAAGGAGGGAACCAGCCCTGTCCGAGTCATGGCGTGCGTATGACAAAGAGAAAGCGACGAGGGGGGGGGGGGTCGTGGTCGGTCTAGAGGAACCCGACCATCTCTATCAGTTCTCCCGGTTCGGCCATCCCGTTCAGGGCTCTCCCCTCGCGCTTCGCTCTCCGCGCGGCCTTGAAATCGGCGCAGCCAAACTTGGACCCAGCACCCATTTTCACACGTGGACGGAGTAGTCCGGCGTCGTCGTCGTCGCCGCCGCCGCCGCCGCCGTGCCGCTCAGAACGAAGGTGCGAGGGGATGGACGGAACGGGCGGCAACGCGCCCGTCTGATAAACGTGCCTCGTCTTGGACGGACGGGGCGACGAGTGTACGCGGGTGGTAAAGGTGACCCTGTGCACGCTCTCGTCGGAGCTGATCGAGAACGCGATGGAGCGGACGTCGTCTGGCTGGCGCGCGCCCGAGCGTGTGCGTGCGCTGGGAGACCGCCTGGACGAGGCGGACGCTCTCGGCGTGGGCGGGACGGGGGAGAAGGGTGAGACGGGGAAGGCGGCGCTGGCGGGGACTTCGTTGCCCAGCTTGCGACGGAGACGCTCGAGCTTGGTGCGTCGCTGGGAGGCCTCTGAGGGCACGTCCGAGGTGGACGAGCCTGAGGCGGTCGAGGGCGCGTTGGACACGATGGAGGGGGCAACGGAGAGCACGGAGCCACGGCGCGCGGCGGAGCGGTCGTATACGGCGCTGGCTACCGACGTGGGGGAATCGGGAATGTGAATAGTCCCGGAGGTGGACGCGAGGAAGAGCGGAGGAAGGTGGGTAGGCTTGCGTTTACGCCAGGTGGATTCGGCATCTGGGACAGTGGGGGTGCTGGTACGAGCAAGCTCGAGGCTAGAAGAGATGGATGGAAGCACTGCTGAGAGGGTGAGCGAGCGCAAGGGAAGAGGCAGGCGTGTGACGTACGTGGGACCTCGTCTTCTGGCACGCGAGGGACTTCGCCCAAGATTTTGGAGAGCTTTTTGGAGGAGCGAAGGAGTGCGGATCGTTCACGAGACGAGAGCGCGTTCGAGGTGGGCGGGGGAGGGGGAAATGCGATGGGTGCCATAGTCTACCGGTGCTGGTGCCAGACCAGAGGATGGGAGGGAGCACATCGCTGGGAGAGGGCTTAAAGGGCAGCTCGGACGGGGCGACTGAGCGGATGAGTGCCATACGAGTAACAAAAGGACGCCCATATTCAATTGTCCACAAACACAATAACCGATGGGGAAAGGCGCATGACGACCAGCGTGAGGTCGCGAACCGGTTCGGTGCCGTCACCCGCGCAGGCCGACTCGGCCCTGCACCGCTCGCTTGGTTTGCTCGCATGTCTGTCCGCTGGTCTTGCCTCGGCGCGTTCGCTGGCAGCGCCCGCTCGTCTCACTGCGCCGCCGTCACCCGCGCCGGCCGACTCGTCCTCTACTCGGGCGAGCGCCGTCCGCGCATCCCGGTCGACGGCGCCGTCCACGTCCTCGACCTCGAATCCCCGTCCCGATGGCGCTCGCTCGGCCCTTCCCCCGCCCTCACCCACCTGCCCGCACCCCGCGTCGGCGCGACCGCCGTGTATGACCCCGACAGCAACAGCCTCTACGTCTGGGGTGGTCGTGGCGGGGTCGACATGGCCCCGCTTCCAAGCTGGCGTCTGGAAAGCCCCCCTCGACGCCCTTGATAGCTCGGACACCATCCCCTGGGAACGTCTCCCGTCCGTCCACGACGACTCGCCCACCGCGCCCGCGCCCAGGAGCTACCACGCCTCTGCCCTGGCTGATGTACGTCCACCCATCGCGTGTCTGATCCAGCGCTCCAGCGATCGCGCACGGCTGATTGCGATGTAGGGCAAGCTGTACGTTCACGCGGGGTGTCCCGCGTCGGGTCGACTGGCCACCTTGCATGCGTACGACCTCGCCACCCACACCTGGGACA
>JBBPTT010000928.1:0-14564 GCA_038094175.1 Boletellus aff. lepidospora
AGGGGAAACAAAGGAAAAACTGTAACATAAACACATGAATGCGAAACAGATCGGGAATGATCGGGAATAAGTACGAAAAGCTGAGACGAAAAGAAAAAGAGAGTCCGGACAACTCGGCCGCTGGACATGCATCTGGACACGGTAAGTCCGGACCGGACGTACTCGAGACCTGTCTGGACATAAGTAAACAAACGCAAAACTAACCTTGGACCACACGGGACACGAGACATTGATGGACGACAATGCATGGCGACGATAGAAGAACCTCTGGACCTGTCAAAAGGGCCTCTACAACCGTAAGGAGCCAAGTGCTCCTACAACGCACAGCCTATCCTTGTACTATATAGTTGACCCCAGTTTGTATCATGTTCCCTAGCTAGTTCTACGCAATCTACGTGTAGTTGTCTGGCCTCCTCGAGACTGCAAATTGCAGTTAGAGAGATCTCTTCGCGTGTCTTCGCACTACACTTTGAGTGTGTGCTCGACTAGTTGCTTTCATCAGTTCTGGACTTGTTGTTGAACCTTTGACCTTGCTGGACAACTTCACGCAAGCATAACAAAAGAACTAGCTCTCTTCTTGTCCCTGCTTTTTAGCAGTAGGACTCTAGCCAACACCACCCCATTTACCAGTGTCTTCCTGGGAAGACAAGGATCATCTGTCACCGCCACTACTATTGGAATAGCCACGATCAAAGCTATCTTTACTCCACGACGGACTGGGAAGATAGTACGTGAACATGTCTAGCTTTTGGGATTGGGGATCTTCCTCCAGGGACGAAGAACAACCTCCATGACAATCCACACCTCCACCTGTCGAAGAAGACTGCAGATGATCCAGAACCAGAACTTCACCAAGGAATGGTGGAAGTAATCGAGTACCTGCTTCCTCGTCAGAACAGGAAGGAAGTCCTCAAGAGGAAGACTCTCAAGAGGAAAATGACGCCTCTTCTTCGTCACAAGAAGAGCAGGAGACACAGGAGTTTCGGCAAGTGCCTTTACCTCCTATGATGTTAGGAATGTCTACCAGACCACCTTGACTACCAGGAACGACGGGAACAGAATCCCCTCAACCCAGCAGCATCAGAACTATAACCGGACAAAGTTCCCCATGAGTTGGGACCCCAGGAATAGGAGGAGCACCGATAATCGCTACCTCATCCACCCACGGACCACCAAGACCATCGTCGATACGATCGGCCATCAGAGAAATGCCCAGTTTGCTGCCGCATTCCGGAAGAATATCGGGAGCAACGAGCGCTCCACCAACCGCCTTTGGGACTGTCCCATATCCTCCACCCAGAAGACCAGCAGCATTATCCGATGCTCCACCACCCACGCCCGTCGCTTATCCGGAAATAACAGTCCAGATCATTCCCCCTAAAACGATTCAACCAGAGGAACCTACACAATCTATAACGTTCCCTGCTCAGGCATTAATTTCACCACCGGTTGAAATCCCTCAGATTGGACCACCATCTATCCCAGGCTTTTCCAATATCTTGATACAACCCACACTTCCTCCCCCGCCTATCCTGCTTGCATTACCAGCTCCTATCCCCGCCTTACCAACCCCAGTAGCACCTACGATAACTGACCTAGAGGAACCCCAGGAAATCCGAGCCAGAAACCCGGGCCCCTTTAGTGGAGTCACTTCAGATGCTAAACGATGGTTTGGTGCCATGAAAGCTTACCTTTCAATCAACCGAGAGGTATACAATGAGCTAGCGCAAGTAGTCATTATTCTCAACAATATGACAAATGGGATGGCTGCAATCTTTGCTGAAGGATGGTATCAGAATCTACAAGATGCGGTGACTAGCAGAAAGCAAATGAATCTGCTTCTAAAGGAGCTTGAAGAAGGATTCTTCAATGTATTCGCCCCAGGTGATTCTCAGGCAGATGCAAGATCACAACTTTACACTTTGAAACAGGGGAGGAAGTCATTTGCCACTTTCCGGGTTCAATTCGAACTCCTTGCCGCCACGGCAAGTATGGACCAACAACATGAAATCTTGATCGACCGGCTTAGGATAACCGTCAATACCCAACTGGTCAACCTCATGACCGCAGTAGATCCACCACCAGACACGTGGCATAAATGGATGGAGAAAGCCGCTCAATTTGACCAAGTTAGAATTAGGACACAGCAACTGCAGAGGCAACTATTCAAACCCAAATCTGAAGAATGGATGCAGGAAGAATCCAAGAAAACCCAAGAACTCGATTCTGACGCAATGGACGTGGACGTCAATATCAACGTAATTTGACTGTCCTCCCAGCAATGGACAGAACATCAACGAAACAACCGATGTTTCATTTGTCATCAAAGGGGGTGTCATACCAAGTATCATCCCAGAAAAAGACAACCCAGCCCCAGGCGAGTCCCTGATCGAGAATCAATTCAACCAGATGATGAAGTTGCCCTAGACAAACGAATGTGAGAGCTTTTACAAAGGAAAGGGATAACCATCAAGAATGCCATAAAAACGCTGGAGACGCACTCAGAAACCAAACCTCCAACGGAAGAAAGGATAGCCGTCGTACCCTTACCACCGACTTCCGATCGAGCAATCAGACTGCCAACTCTGCTGCAGGAAGAAGGAACCAATAGGGACGCCGAAGTCTCCTCCTTGGTAGACAGCGGAGCAAGTAACAGCTTCATAAATCGAAAACTAGTGGAATGAATGGGATGGACCACCACCAAATTGAAATCACCCATCAAAGCCTCGAATGCAGATGGGACGAAAAATAGCAACGGGCATATACGAAGGAAAGTTACGCTTTCTCTTAACTTAGGAAATCTTCTTCTGGAAAAACAGGATTTCCTTGTTATCAATTGTGGGAAGGAGGACGTCATTCTAGGAATGACTTGGTTACGAATGGTCAACCCTGAAATCGATTGGGCCAAAGGAGAAATTCGACTACCAGAGGTCGTTGACCCCCTCTCTCAGCAAAAGAATTTGGAGGAACAGGACCAATTACTCCAATATCTGAAGATCGACCCTGATGAGCATATCAAGATAGAATGGATCCAAAAGATCACTAGATCCACGGAGATTGCTCAGGAACAACAGAAAACCAAGCAAGAAACGGTTTTGCCACCTGAATTTGAAGAATTCAGGAAAGTCTTCGAAGAACCACCACTCAGGAAGCTTCCTCCATCTCGAAAATATGACCATCATATTGACCTCGCCCCTACTTTTGTCCCTAGAGTAGCGAAAGTGTATCCACTCAACCCTAAAGAGTTGGAAGCATGCAAGACGTTTGTTGAAGAAAACCTTAAGAAAGGAACAATCGTCCCCTCTCAATCACCACAAGCCTCTCCTTTTTTCTTTGTACCAAAGAAAGACAGAGGACTTCGATCCTGCCAGGATTATCGATACCTCAATCAACACACGATCAAAAACGCCTATCCACTACCTCGCATCTCGGAACTAGTAGATCAACTCAAGGACGCTACAATCTTCACCAAGATGGATATTCGATGGGGATACAACAACGTGTTGATCACTCCTGAAGATCGATGGAAAGCTGCCTTCATCACCCCAGTAGGACTCTTTGAACCAACAGTCATGTTCTTCAGACAAAGCAATTCACCAGCTACATTCCAAGCGTTGATGAATCACGTATTTGCTGATATGATTGCCGAAGGATGGCTAATCATATATATGGATGATCTTATCATTGTTACAGTTTTTCCTTTCTTCTCTTTGATAAGTCCTTCCATTCCTAATCCCGACCATGACGACTACTGACGAACCATTAGGATCTCTTTGCCTAGCAAAAACCAATAGACATGGAAAGTCTACTCCATTAACGATCATCTTATTCCTGCTGCCCCTTCACTTCGTCACCTCTTCACTTCGTCACACCTTCACCATCTCACCATGATGGTAACTATGCATAGCCCCGCAGCCACCATCTTTTGATCCCATCTCTGATGCTGCGCATTGATGTATCATTTACCTTGGTAACCCATGACTCATCCTGACTCATCTCAGGCTATATGCACAGCCCATCCATGTACTATATAGTCAACTCCAGTTCATATCCTGTTCTCTAGCTAGTTCTATGCAATCCACGTGTAGTTATCTGGCCTCCTCGAGACTGCCTGTCGCAGTTAGAGAGATCTTCTCGTATCCTCGCACTACACCTCAGAGTGTGCGCTCGACTAGTTGCTTTCTTTGGTTCCGATTAGAGATCGAACCTTTGACCTTGCTGGATAGCTCCACGCAAGCGTAACAAAAGAACTAGCTTACTTCTCGTCCCTGCTTTTCAGCAGTTGGACCTTAGCCGACACAGCCCAGTTTAACAGCGTCTTCCTGGGAAGACTTGGATCATTAGTCATCACCGTTACCATTGGAATACCAAGCGATCAAAGCTATCTTTACTCCACAACGGATCGGGAAGATAGTACGTAAGCATGTCTAGCTTTTGGGATTGGGGATCTTCCTCTAGGGACGAAGAACAACCCCCATGACGAGCCACCCCCCCGCCTGTCAAAGAAGACTGCGGACGATCTAGGACTAGAACTTCACCAAGGGATGGTGGAGGTTATCGAGTACCCGCTTCCTCGTCGGAACAGGAAGAAAGCTCTCAAGAAGAGAATAACGAGTCATCCTCGCAAGAAGAACAGGAGACACAGGAGTTTCGGCAAGTGCCTTTACCTCCCATAATGTTAGGAATGTCTACCAGACCACCTCGAGTACCAGGAACGACGGAAACGGAATCCCCTCGACCCAGTAGCATCAGAACTATTACAGGACATAATTCCCCACGAGTTGGGACCCCAGGAATAGGAGGAGCACCGATAGTCACTACCTCATCCACCCATGGATCACCAAGGCCATCGTCAACACGATCTGCCATCAGAGAAATGCCCAGTCTGCCACCACAGTCTGGAAGGATCTCAGGAGCTACGAGTGCTCCATCAACCGCCTTTGGGACAGTCCCATATCCTCCACCCAGAAGACCAACAGCTTTACCTGATGCTCCACCACCTACACCCGTCGCTTATCCAGAGATAACAGTCCAGATTATCCCTCCTGAAGCAATCCAACCAAAGGAACCTGCACGATCTATTACGTTCCCCATCCAAGCGTTGATCCAACCACTAGTTGAGATTCCCCAGATCGGACCACCATCTATCCCGGGCGTTTCCAACATCTTGATACAACCCACACCTCCTCCCCCGCCTATCCCACTTGCATTACCAGCTCCCATCCCGCCTTACCAACCCCAGTAGCACTAACAACAACTGACTCAGAAGAACCCCAGGAAATCCGCGCCGGAAATCCTGGCCCCTTTAATGGAGTCACTACAGATGCTAAACGATGGTTTGGCGCCATGAAAGCTTATCTTTCGATCAATCGAGAAGTCTACAATGAGCTAGCGCAAGTAGTCATTATCCTCAACAACATGACAAATGGAATGGCTGCAATCTTTGCTGAAGGATGGTATCAAAACCTACAAGATGCGGTGAACAGTAGGAAGCAAATGAGTCAACTTCTGAAGGAACTTGAAGAAGGATTCTTCAACGTATTCGCCCCAGGTGATTCTCAGGCAGATGCGAGATCACAACTTTACGCCTTGAAACAGGGACGGAAATCGTTCTCCACCTTTTGAATTCAATTCGAACTTCTTGCCTCAACGGCAAGTATGGGCCAACAACACGAAATCTTGATCGACCTGCTTAGGATAGCCGTCGATACTCAACTGGTCAATCTTATGACCGCAGTAGACCCACCACCGGACACGTGGAATAAATGGATGGAGAAAGCTGCTCAGTTCGACCTAATTAGAACTAGAACTCAACAACTGCAGAAGCAACCATTCAAACCAGAATCAGAAGGATGGATACAGGAAGAACCCGAAGAAACTCAGGAACTTGACCCTGATGCAATGGACGTAGACATCAGCATCAATGCGATCAGACTATCTTCCCAACAATGGACGGAACATCGACAGAATAATCAATGTTTCATTTGCCACCGAAAGGGATGTCATACGAAGTACCATCCCAGGAAAAGACAACCTAATCCCAGGCGAGTCCCTATTCGTGAATCTGTTCAAACAGATAAGGAGGCACTATTAGATGAACAAATAAGGGACCTCCTTCAACAAAAGGGAGTAACTATCAAAGATGCCATAAATACTTTGGAAAAGTATTACAAGACCAACCCACCTAAGGAAGAGAAAGTGGCAGTCGTACCCCTGCCACCTATCCCTGAGCGAGCAATATGACTCCCGACTTTCTTACAGGAAGAAGAAACAAATAAAGAAACTAAGGTCGCATCCCTTATAGATAGTGGAGCCAGCAATTGCTTCATCAACTAGAATCTAGTCGAACGAATGGGATGGACCACGACTAAGATAAAAACACCCATCAAGGCCACCAATGCAGACAGAACCGAGAATAATAACGGGCTTATACGAAGGAAAGTCACACTTTCCATCACTACTGGAAATCTACTCCTTGAAAAACAGGACTTCCTCATCATCGGATGTGGAAACGAAGACGTCATTCTAGGAATGACCTGGCTACAATTGGTTAACCCAGAAATCGACTGGGCCAAAAGAAAGATTCGTCTACCAAAAGCCGTCAATCCCCTCTCTCAACAAAATGCATGGGAAGAACAGGACCAACTATTACGATACTTAAAAGCCAATCCAGATGAGCACATCAGAACAGAATGGATCCAAAAGATCACTAGATCCATGGAGATTGCTCAGGAACAACAAAAAACCAAGCAAGAAACAGTTTTACCTCCTGAATTTGAAGAATTCAGGAAAGTCTTCAAAGAACCTCCACTCAGGAAGCTTCCTCCTTCTCGAAAATATGATCATCATATTGACCTTGCCGATACCTTTGTTCCTAGAGTGGCGAAGGTATATCCACTTAACCCCAAGGAGTTAGAAGCATGCAAAGCGTTTGTTGACGAAAACCTCAAGAAAGGAACGATTATCCCCTCTCAATCCCCACAAGCCTCTCCTTTCTTCTTCATACCAAAGAAAGATGGCGGACTTCGACCTTGTCAGGATTATCGATATCTTAATCAGCATACGATCAAAAACGCCTATCCGCTGCCACGCATCTCGGAACTGGTAGATCAACTCAAGGACGCCATGATCTTCACCAAGATGGATATTCGATGGGGATACAACAACGTGCTAATCACCCCTGAAGATCGATGGAAGGCTGCCTTTATCACCCCAGTAGGACTCTTTGAACCAACGGTCATGTTTTTTGGACAGAGCAATTCACCAGCTACGTTTCAAGTGCTGATGAACCATGTATTTGCTGATATGATCGCCGAAGGATGGTTGATCATATATATGGATGATCTTATCATAGCCTCCAACGACCCCACGAGACATATGGAACGAACTCGCCGAGTTCTTCAACGAATGATGGAAAACGACTTATTTCTCAAGCTAAGTAAATGTTCCTTCAACGTCACAGAAGTCGACTATCTGGGCATGATAGTTCGACCAGGAGAAATTACCCTCGACCCCGGAAAACTCAAGGCAATCGAGGATTGGAAAAGTCCCACTTCGGTCAAACAAATCCGATTGTTTATCGGATTCTGTAACTTCTACAGGAAGTTCATCCCCGACTTCTCTGGAATATGCCGACCCCTACACGAGCTAACTAAGAAAGGGGTAACCTGGAATTGGACGAAGGACTGCGAGAAAGCTTTTCAGACTCTCCAAAAAGCCTTCCTCTCAAAACTGGTACTAAGAATGCCAGACTCCACGAAACCATTCACTGTCATGACAGATGCCTCTCTTACTGCTTGTGGAGCAGTCCTTATGCAAACAGATGGGAACGGAGATCTTCACCCATGTGCTTATTTCTCCAGAACCTTCTCTCCGGAAGAACGAAATTACGATATCTACGACCAGGAGTTACTTGCTGTCATACGAGCTTTGGAGGAATGGAGACATTATCTGTCCGGGACAGAACACCAGGTGACAGTCCAAACTGATCACAAGAACTTAGCATATTTCACACAACCCCATTGTTACAGTTTTTCCTTTTCCTCCCCTAGATAAGTCTCCTTCACTCTCGACCCGATCACAACGACTGCCAGTCTATCTATAGGAACTCCCTTTGATCTAGTCGGAGCTTGGGCCTCTACGATTATTCCCCGGGGATACATGACATTCCTCTATCCCTTCACCCCGTCACATCTTCACACTTTCACCATCTCACAATGATGGTAGTCACGCACAGCCCCGCAGCCACCATCTTTTGATCCTTTGATCCCATCTCTGATGCTGCGCATTGATGTATCATTCACCTTGGTTACCGGTGACTCATCCTGACTCATCGTAGGCTGTACGCACAGCCTATTCTAGAACTATATAGCTGACCTCGAGTCGTATCATGTTCCCTAGCTAGTTCTACGCAATCTACGTGTAGTTTTCTGGCCTCCACAAGACTGCTGTTCGCAGTTAGTGAGATTCTCCAAGTGTCTTCGCACTACACTTTTGAGTGTGCGCTCGACTAGTTGCTTTCAACGGTTCTAGACTTGTTGTCGAACCTTTGACCTTGCTGGATAACTCCACGCAAGCGTAACAAAAGAACTAGCTCTATTCTCGTCCCTGCTTTTCAGCAGTAGGACTCTAGCCGACACGACCCCGAATTACCAGCGTCTTCCTGGGAAGATTAGAATCATCAGTCATCGCCGTCATCGGAACGACCGCGATCAAACCTATCTTTACTCCACGAAGGATTGGGAAGATAGTACGTAGGCATGTCCAGCTTTTGGGAGTGGGGCTCTTCCTCCAGGGACGAAGAACAACCCCCACGACGATCCAGCCCTCTGCCTGTCGAAGAAGACCGCGGACGATCCAGAACCAGAACTTCACCTAGGAATGGTGGAAGTTATCAAGTACCCGCTTCCTCGTCAGAACAGGAAGAAAGCCCTCAGGAAGGAGACTCTCAAGAGGAGAATGACGCCTCTTCTTCATCACAAGAAGAGCAGGAGACACAGGAGTTTCGGCAAGTGCCATTACCTCCTATGATGTTAGGAATGTCTACCAGACCACCTCGAATACCAGGAACGACAGGAACAGAATCCCCTCGACCCAGCAGCATCAGAACTATTACAGGACATAGTTCCCCACGAGTTGGGACCCCAGGAATAGGAGGAGCACCGATAATCGCTACCTCATCCATCCATGGATCACCGAGGCCATCGACAGTACGATCTGCCATCAGAGAAATGCCCAGTCTACCACCACACTCTGGAAGGATCTCGGGAGCTACGAGTGCTCCACCAACCGCTTTTGGGACAACCCCATATCCCCCACCAAGAAGACCATTAGCTTTACCCGACGCCCCACCGCCTACACCCGTCGCTTACCCAGAGATAACAGTCCAGATCATTCCCCCCGAAATGACTCAACCAGAGGAACCTACACGACCCATATCGTTCCCCATTCAAGCACTAATCACGCCACTGGTTGAGACCCCTCAGATCGGACCACCATCTATCCCAGGTTTTTCCAGTACCCTGACACAACCCACACTTCCGCCTCCACCCGTCCTGCTTGCATTACCAACTCCTATCCCCGCCTTACCAACCCCTGTAGCACCAACAATCTTGGAACCCGAAGAACCCCAGGAAATCCGAGCCGGAAACCCTGGTCCGTTTAGCGGAGTCGCCACAGATGCTAAACGATGGTTTGGCGCCATGAAAGCTTACCTCTCTATTAACCGAGAAGTTTATAACGAGTTAGCGCAAGTAGTCATTATTCTCAACAATATGACAAATGGGATGGCCGCAATCTTTGCAGAAGGATGGTATCAAAACCTACAAGACGCGGTAGCTAGCAGAAAGCAAATGAATCTACTTCTAAAAGAACTTGAAGAAGGATTCTTCAACGTATTCGCCCCAGGTGACTCTCAGGCAGATGCGAGATCACAACTTTACACTTTGAAACAGGGACGGAAGTCATTTTCTACCTTCCGAATCCAATTCGAACTGCTTGCCTCGACGGCGAGCATGGGCCAACAACACGAGATTTTGATCGACCTGCTTAGGATGGCCGTCGATACAAACTTATCCAACCTCATGACCGCGGTAGATCCACCACCTGACACATGGAATAAATGGATAGAGAAAGCTGCTCAATTCGACCAAATTCAAGCCAGAACCCGACAGCTTCGGATGGAACTGTATAAACCCGAGGAATCTGACTGGATACCAGAAGAATTCACGGAATCCGAGGAGACTGATCCAAACACTATGGAAATCGATGCTATAGAAACCAATGTCAATGTCATCCGACTATCCTCCCAGCAATGGACAGAACACCGACGAAACAACCGATGTTTCATCTGTCACCGAAGGGGATGTCATACCAAGTATCATCCCAGGAAAAGACAACCCAGCCCCAGGCGAGTCCCTGATCGTGAATCTATCCAATCAGAAGACGAGGCTACTTTAGATAAACGAATGAGGGAAATGCTACAAAAGAAAGGGATAACCATCAAAGACGTCCTCAAGACTCTGGAGAAACACCCAGAAACCGACTCTCCTACAGAAGAAAAGATCGCCGTCGTACCCTTACCACCCACCTCTGATCAGGCAATCAGACTCCCGACTTTATTACAGGAGGAAGGAACTAACAAGGATGCCGAGGTTTCCTCCCTAGTGGATAGTGGAGCAAGCAACAACTTCATAAATCGCAAACTAGTAGAACAAATGGGATGGACCACTACCAAGCTAAGATCCCCCATCAAAGCCTCGAACGCTGATGGAACGGAAAATAGCAATGGACATATACGAAGGAAAGTTACACTTTCCCTTACCCTAGGAAATCTTCTTCTGGAAAAACAGGATTTCCTCGTCATCAATTGTGGAAAAGAAGACGTCATTCTAGGAATGACTTGGCTACGCATGGTCAACCCTGAAATCGATTGGGCCAAAGGAGAAATCCAACTACCAGAAACCGTCGATCCACTCTCCCAACAAAAGAACCAGGAGGAACAGGAACACCTACTTCGATATTTGAAGATTGACCCCGATGAGCACATCAAGACAGAATGGATCCGAAAGATCACTAGATCCACAGAGATTGCTCAGGAACAGCAGAAAACCAAGCAAGAAACGGTTTTACCTCCTGAATTTGAAGAATTCAGGAAAGTCTTCAAAGAACCACCACTCGGGAAGCTCCCCCCATCTCGAAAATATGACCATCATATTGACCTTGCCCCTACCTTCGTCCCCAGGGTAGCAAAGGTATACCCGCTTAATCCCAAAGAGTTGGAAGCATGCAAAGCGTTTGTTGAAGAAAACCTCAAGAAAGGAACAATTGTCCCCTCTCAGTCCCCACAAGCCTCTCCTTTCTTCTTTGTACCAAAGAAAGACGGCAGACTACGACCCTGTCAAGATTATCGTTACCTCAATCAACATACAATCAAAAACGCCTACCCATTACCCCGCATCTCGGAACTGGTAGACCAACTCAAGGACGCCACAATCTTCACCAAGATGGACATTCGATGGGGATATAACAATGTGCTAATCACCCCCGAAGATTGATGGAAAGCCACCTTTATCACCCCAGTAGGACTCTTCGAACCAACGGTTATGTTCTTTGGACAAAGCAACTCACCAGCTACGTTCCAAGCGCTGATGAATCATGTATTTGCTGACATGATCACCGAGGGATGGCTGATCATATATATGGACGACCTCATCATTGCTTCCAACGACCCTACGAAACATACGGAACGAACTCACTGAGTTCTTCAGCAAATGATGGAAAATGATCTATTCCTCAAGTTAAGTAAATGCTCCTTCAATGTCACGGAAGTCGACTATCTCGGTATGATAGTCCGGCCAGGAGAAATCACCCTCGACCCCGGGAAACTCAAGGCAATCGAGGATTGGAAAAGCCCCACCTCAGTCAAGCAAATCCGATCGTTCATCGGATTCTGTAATTTCTACAGGAAATTCATCCCCAACTTCTCAGGGATATGCCGACCCCTACATGAGCTAACCAAGAAAGGGGCAACCTGGGATTGGACAGAAGAATGCGAAAAAGCTTTCCAGACACTCCAGAAAGCTTTCCTCTTGAAACCGGTATTGAGAATGCCCAACTCCACAAAACCATTCACGGTCATGACGGATGCCTCTCTCACCGCCTGTGGAGCGGTCCTTATGCAAGCCGATGGAAACGGAGATCTTCACCCATGCGCATATTTCTCCCGAACCTTCTCCCCAGAAGAACGAAACTACGATATCTATGATCAGGAGTTGCTAGCCGTCATATGAGCCCTGGAGGAATGGAGACACTATCTGTCTGGGACAGAACACCAGGTGACAGTTCAAACTGATCACAAGAATTTGGCATATTTCAAACAACCCCATAAATTGTCTAGACAACAAGCCCGATGGATGTTATTCCTCCAAGATTTCGATATCCGATATCAAAATCTCCCTGGATCACAAATGGGGCCAGCCGATGCTCTCTCCAGAAAAGACGACTTGGACACCACAACCGACAACCAGGATGTAGTACTGATACCTGACGATCTGTTCATCAATCTCATAGATCTTGATCTCCATGAAAAGATCGTTCAATCCACCAAAGAAGATCCGATAGCCTTAGAAGCGATCTCAGCTCTAGAAAAGGGATCCTCCCTTTTTCCTCGCGCCTCCCCTGAAGACTGGAGATGGTTGGACGAAATGCTATATTACAAGGGACGTCTCTATATTCCTGAATCGCAACGGCATAAATTGGTCACTGAAATCCACGAATCTGACACAGGGGGACATGGCGGATACTTCAGAACTCTTTCCCTCCTCCAACGGGATTATTGGTGGCCTGGCCTGTCTACCTTTGTTCGCCGGTTTGTCAAAGGATGTGTGGTTTGTCAATCGCACAAGGTCAATACTCATCCCACAACACCACCAGCAATTCCCAATGCAATGGAATCCACCTGCCCGTTCCAGAATATTTCTATGGATTTAATCACTGGCCTTCCCATATTGGCCGGATTTGATTCTGTTTTGGTCGTGGTCGACCATGGACTTACAAAGGGGGTAATTTTCCTCCCTTGTCACAAAACGATCGACGCCGCAGGAGTAGCAGCCCTCTTTTTCAAGCACATTTTTCCTAGGTTCGGACTACACGATCGCTGCATTTCAGATAGGGGTCCGCAATTCGCCTCAGCCTTTGCTCAAGAAATGGCACGGTTATTAAAATACGACCTCGCCCTATCCACTGTATATCACCCACAAACCGATGGAGAAACTGAACGCGTCAACCAAGAGTTAGAAACGTATCTTCGGATATTTTGCAATGGAAATCCTGCTAAGTGGCATGATCTACTCCCTATGGCCGAATTCGCTCATAATTCCGCAACTCATTCGGTTACTAAACAAACCCCATTCTCCTTGATGATGGGTTACGAACCTCGAGCATACCCTCCAATCGGCAAAACATTCCTCCCAGCTCTCGAATCCCGCCTCTCAATCTTAGACAAAGCAAGAGAAGAAGCCAAGGCCGCCCATATTAACGTCCAACAACGACTTAGGGAAAAAGGATGGAAAACCTTCTCTCCATTCAAAGTCGGCGACAAGGTTTGGCTCGAAGGAAAGAATCTTCGAATCCCTTATCCATCCAGAAAACTCGCTCCAAAACGAGAAGGCCCTTTTGAAATTGAGAAAATCATCTCCTCCGTTAACTACCAGCTACGTCTTCCTCCCTCATGGAAGATACACCCCGTTTTTCATGCCTCTCTCCTTACCCGATTTGTTGAAACGCCAGAACACGGACCCAACTTCCTTCGACCCCCACCCGACACCATCGAAGGAGAAGAAGAATACGAAGTGGAGGCTATCCTCGCACATAGAGGACATGCCGGACGAAGGAAATACCTTGTCAAATGGAAAGGATACTCCTCAGCAGAAAACACATGGGAACCAGCCGCTAACCTCTCCAATGCTCACGAACTTCTTTCTGCCTATTGAAAGCTACACCCGTCAGCGTTTCTCGATAAAGTCTCCCTATTAAAATCCCCTCCCCAACACCGTCGATGGAATTTCTAAAGACAAAAGTCTTGGAGCTGGAATCTCCAATGTACAAAGGGGGTATTGTTACAGTTTTTCCTTTTGTTTTCCCTTGATAAGTCCCTTTTACTCCCAATCTCGATCACGACGACTACCAACGAACCATTAGGATCCCTATGACTTAACCAAGCCACTAGACACTGAATGTCTACTTCGTCAAAGACCCATTCCACCTCTTCACATCGTCACACCTTCACCATCTCACAATGATGGTAGTCACGCATAGCCCCGCAGCCACCATCTTTTGATCCTCTGATGCTGCGCATTGATCCATTAGTTACCTTAGTTACCTGTGACTCATTCTGACTCACTGCGGCTGTACGCACAGCCCATCCTTGTACTATATAAGTCGACCTCGGATCGTATCATGTTCCCTAGCTAGTTCTACGCAATCTACGTGTAGTTATCTGGCCTCCTCGAGACTGCTTGTCGCAGTAAGAGAGAACCTCCTCGCGTGTCTTCGCACTACACTTG